>JAVQJL010029778.1:0-19361 GCA_036024295.1 Nannoperca obscura
CTATCTATCTATCTATCTATCTATCTATCTATCTATCTATCTATATTAAGAGTAGTTATTATCAGCTTTGTTATATTGGTTTCTTAGGTAGAAAATATTTATAACAGGCTAATGTAAAATGTAATTTAATGAAGCTGAGTTGTGTGTTAATGTTTAAGACAGTTGACAGTTGAGATGTTGTCCACAGTCAATACGGTCTATACCTGATCGAAGAAATTAGATTAAAGATTCCTATTAATTTTTATGGGAAATGTGTATGGCTTTTCTAAATTCTTTTAGAATTAATAAATCATTTATTTTATCTCATGGAAGGTTGGGGTAGTAATAGCCTATATTTTTTACATTTCTTTTAAGTAATAGAGGAAAACATTTATAAAAATAAAGAAAAACAATCTTTCAGATTTTCACAGAAATATTGCCAAAAAGAACAGATCAGCATGTTCATTTTTGACCCAGCATGCATCTCAGGCTGTTATATAAAACCTCTGACAGTTGTGAGTATGTGCGCAGAGTGTGCACATAAAGACAGAGAAAGTCCTTAAATACAATGGCAGGAAGTGTCATGGGGTTGTATCTTTAATCACAGTGTGGCCTCAGTTTGAAACCATTTCCCAGAAATTGTAACAGTTAAGTCTATTTCAGTTAGACTATTTGCCAAAGCCACAAACTATACATTTGTGTAAGCACTGGTGTCTAGAGCTACGTGCAGACCTGTAGACATCCACACTTGGGTTGAAAGAAAGAGAACGGCGACAGTAACTTCTTCCTGTCTCCAAGGACAGGAAGTGGTAGGGATCAGCCTGCTCTGACGTCTCTTATTTTTTTCCAGGGGATGCTGAACAAATATGACCACCACGTCCACACTGACTGAACAGCACAGCAGAGTGCAGCATATTGTCTTCATCTTCCACCATGCCAGAGCAAATGAAATCAGTATGGCTGCCTGAAAGCTCGGGCTGCAGGGCAGGAGCGTCTGGGCTTCAGGAATGCTGTAAGCTGTGGTGTTTGTCCAAGAGGAGAGAGGAAGTTGACTCACGGGTTTTTTTTTTCAAGAGGCAGCTCCAGGAAAACCGAGAGGATGAAGCCCAGAGATACTGTACCATGTTCCCAGAAAACTCTATGATTGTAATTAGCTGAAATTCTCTCTTCTTAGGAAGATGACGTTAGGCTTTTGTTTGACTTAAGTCTTCCATGATAGCATGACCTGAGACTGATACAGGAATTGGTCTGAAATTACCTTAACCCTTGTGCTACCCTGTGGAAAAAACACTGGGTCAAGACAATGGGCCACGGGGTCAATATGACCCGGCAAAGTAGCACAAGGGTTAAATATCCATTAAGCTCAATAACAAATCTTATTTATACAGTACCAGTCAAAAGTTTGACTGGTACTGTAGAGTGTGGGGCTACATAGTATACAGACGGGTGCTTTTATCTGACGCTGTTCAAAATATTCTCACTTTCTGCCCACACACGCTCCACCTCAAAGTCTTTTGATCTCAGTGTAAGAAGGTAGAAGTGACTCATCTGTGGTGATGATGCTCCACACACACGCTTCATGGTGAGATTATTTTTGGGGGAAGGTGACACTCGAATGATGACTATGAAAGGAGACACTCTTGATTGTGATATTGTGTCTTATGACAACTGAACATATTTCTAAACAAAGTATTAGGAGTTTACCGGGAGTTTGCCAGTCTGTCTAGTCACTTTGTGGTTTCTCGGCTGCTGCGTCTTCTTTCCTTTTTTTTTTCCATTTGGTTTTAGATGCCATGATTGCTAAAATACATCTCACAGCACGTTTCATTTTTTTCCTCAGTGAGTCCAATACTTTTAGAGGTCATTTCAGTTAGATTAAAAAAAATAATTTTGTGTTTATTCTTTAACACCTATAGACGTTATTTCCACATGACTCACTGTTTAATCATTTGGTCCTTTTGGTTTAATATGAGGGCAGTTTGTTGGGCTGAATTCAAAACCAAAACAGTGTCTGTACACTGCATGCTGATGAGACCGGGGAATTCTCTCTGATTTGAAAAGAGACCAAACCCAAGCACATTGGGGCAAAGCTATTATCCATTTCCAGCTGAATGGCAGCTGTGGTAGTAACAGCTGACATTTCTCTTCCACCCTCAGTTTCTTCAATCCCTGTCTGGTACTGACAAGCCAGGCTTTGTATTGTTTGGGGATTTCAATTGCATCAGTGCAATCAACCCCCGGTGCACACACAAACTCTTTACAAAGTCCCCCTGCTTACTCTTTAAACAACTGGTTCCTGACCTTGAACAGGTCCAGGAAACTTTGAGACAATAACACCGTTATTTCATCCATGGAGTGTATCTGGAAAAACAAGAGGAAATTCATTGACGAAAGTTTAAGATGAAAAGAGGCCAAAGTCAGCCAAGAGCCAAAATGTGTGAGTCACTGATGGCGACTGTCCCAGGCCTGGAGAGGAATCAAAACAAAAGCACCAGCAGCCCACTGCGGCGGCCACGCAGGCCTGCGAGGATAGGTTGTTTATGTGGAGTTCCTGGAGGTGTTCAGTGCTGACCGAGTGTTCGGGGCCTCATGTAATGCTTTCCGACTGTCCGAGGAAAACATTCCTCACCCGTGTCCACGCCTCTGCTCAGAGACTGCAGTGACGACTGCAGTGACGACCACAACCACAACGACACCAACAAAACCAGAAGGGAAGAGACACGAAACCAAGGTGTGAATAAAAGCAACGGTTCTTCCTGTGACCTGGTTGTTTGTATTTCTAAGTTTTCTTACAGAGGTGGCAAGTAGTGTGGTAAGTGGTACTTGTGTTTACTTGAGTATTTAAATTATGATATTTTATAGGTAAATATTGTACTTTTTACTCCACTACATTTATGTGACAGCTATAGTTACTATAGTTATAGTTTTCCCAACATATTTGACTTGTGAGCCCATTTAAGAAAGCAGTATCTACTTGGAGATATCTATGGTTTTAAACTAGTAGGAGTTTAAATGCAGGGCTTTTAGTATTTTTACATTGTTGTATTGGTACTACTTTCTGGCAGATAGCCAGCTAGATGAGAATATTTATACCACCTTCCTTAATTAATTATAATTTACTCAATCTTCTCATCTAACTCTCCACCAGAGAGCGAATAATCTAATTCCCAAAATGTTTAACTACTTGTTAAATCTAAGTTGAGGACATGAGTACTTGTGAATATCATCTTTAGCTCCATAATCCACTTCTAAAACAATGTGTAGATGGTCAATGACTGAGCCACAGTGACATCGACAGAGGTCAGTCCCTCTGAGAGTGACCCCAGGGCTTGTCCAGCCCAGTGTGTGTGGACCGATGTATGTGGGCAGTGGATTAGGGAGGAATGTGAGAGTGGGAAGGCTCAAAAGGGGGACATTCTTGTAACCTACAAAACGGACGACAGAAAACATTTTGCCCTCCCGGGTGACAAAGACAAGTATGAAGACAGAGCTCATTATTCAAAACGGGGCTGTGATGAAATGTGTCTGATGACAGCACAGCCAGGTCTTGCATCATTTTCACTTAATGTAACTTCGACGGAAAGTTGTTGTTCAACACTGATAGTATGAGTTATATGTATGTGTCTCTGACACAGGTACGTGAAGCTGGTGAAGTGGTCCCCAGCTTCGGGTACCTGGGCGTACACCTCAGCAAGGACCTCAGCTGGAGAAACCAGACTTCCTGTCTGGTTAGGAAGGCCCACCAGCGCCTCTACTTCCTTAGGAGGCTGAGGCGTGCTGGCCTCTGGAAGTCAGTCCTGACTTCCTTCTACAGGTGTATGGTGGAGAGCATCCTCTGCTCCAGCATCACTGTGTGGCACGGCAGCTGCTCTGCTGCTGAGAAGAAGGCTCTGCACAGTGTGGTGAAGGCTGCACAGAGTACTGTGGGGAGCAGCCTGCCCAACACCACACACATCTACATCAGTAGATGCAGGAAAAGGGCCACCAGCATCCTTAAGGACACTACCCACCCAGCACACACACTTTTTACCCCTCTCCCCTCAGGCAGGAGGCTGCAGAGCATCTGTAGCAGGACCACCAGACTGACAAACAGCTTCTTTCCAGAAGTTTGACCTGATTTAGGGACGTGCAATATAGGCCATCAGGCCTGTTTGGTACTAAAACTACACTGCTGCTCCTGCTCTTTACTTTATCTTCTTTTTATTTATATTTATTGTGTGTGTGTGTGTGTGTATTTATATATATATATTTATATTTATTTATTTTGATAATGTCCTTATTGCCTTTTAACCAGGACCTGAGAACTAAATTTATTACAATCGCATGTGAATGTGACTTGTATGACAGTAAAGAATCTTGAATCTTAGTATCTGTATGCTATATACCTATATTGTTTGATAGATTTGAAGTAATAACAAGATTTCAAAAAACTGTGGAATAAATACCAGATTGCTGTATCCTCATGCTTTAACATAAACTTTAAATTTAAGTTTAAAGCTCATTTAATGAACCAAACTAGTCGAATTTTGTACATTGTGACCATCTTTCTCTACTTGTGTCTATTTTAGCATTTGTATTTTAGCAGCAGCTGATATACTGTACGTATCTCATATTTATTTTAATTTTGGCACATATATCCTTTGTATTATTTTATTGTTTGTTTCATTTTCCCTTTTCAGTGATATATCCTAATTTTAGCTGTCCCTCCCTT
This sequence comes from Nannoperca obscura, assembly GCA_036024295.1. Lineage (NCBI taxonomy): Eukaryota > Metazoa > Chordata > Actinopteri > Centrarchiformes > Percichthyidae > Nannoperca > Nannoperca obscura. The sequence goes on from JAVQJL010029778.1 coordinate 4,691, forward strand.
TCTTTAATGTGAGATGTCTTTATGAGCCCACAAATCTTTTGTTACTCATTTAATGCCGTATGGATGTGTTTCTTACCTGTGATCCCCAGCTGTTGATTAAACCAAATAATAATCATTCAGTGATTCTTCTTATAAAGCATTAAGATAGAGCAGCACTGACCTGTGAGTCCAGTAAATATGTAGAGATGAGGTTAGGTTGCCCTCCAGTGGATAATCAGTTCACAGACACTGGTTTGTATGCACAGTGGTGCATCATGCAAAGTGAAGCACATCAGGTTGTGAACTTTGATTCTGAAGATACAAACTATCCTTTTTAATTTCTTTTAAACACTTTTTTGTTGAATTTTCAGATTTGAAACAAAGATTCTTTATTAAGACGTATTAAGGTTTTATTTGTCACATCCTCATACAATGTGTGCAACGAAATGCAAGGTGGCATACTCCTGAGGATGTGTTAAAAAGGCTAGTGTGCAATAAAGAGCATGTATTATAATAGAAGTAAAAATAAGAGCTAGAAACAGAAATTATAAGCGATAAAACAAAGAATAGTCATGGGGACATATACTGTACAAAAATTCTCCCATATTTAAATCATTTGGCTAATGTTCAGCGTCTTGATAAATGGTCCATGTTTCCCAATTTCTGTTGTAAATACTTGTTGGATAATAGTAGGCCATTGCTTTTTCTTTGGAGGATCAGCATGCCTCTGTGAAAAAGGGCTATTAGTGAGATATCTGCCTCCTTGTCTCTACAACCAATATTTTATCCAACATCTTAAACATTACATTTCAAGACAGTAATGTAATACAAACATTACAAAAACATAAAAAATATAAATATTGAACAAAGTGAACTGGGTAGAATTTGTTATTGACTTTATTTATTTTGTCATAATTGTCCAAATCCAATGGAAATAAATAAAATGAAGGCTTCCATGCTCAGATATTTTCGTTGTCATTAAGATCCAATGCTTTTTTTCAGGTTTTTTAGCTTAAATAAATCTAAATCTGTGAACTGTGAGGAGACTAACTGCCAGCAGCACTGACACCAGTAACATGTAAATGACCTTCAACAGATTCTCATGATCCTTCAGACTCGACCTGAAAGTCACCACAAGTCAAGCTAGTTAATGAGCGTGCTGTTAAACTGCTGGCAGCTTCTAAATCTAAGAATCTAAATCTGTCCACTGTCCACCTGATAAATGGTTTATATCAGATTATATCAGATTCATAGTTGATATCTGATCTGATTGCTTTGGCCGGTTCCAGGTTTCATGTTGCAGAGAGACTCTGCTGAGGAACATTTCAGACTGTGCTTTTTGTTTTCGATCAATAATTAGAGAACACAAAGTCTATTAGTAACTGTTCTGGAGCTTATGATCGCATCCCATAGTCTTCCTCGGCAGAAGAAGTTGCAGAAAAATTTGGAATTAACTTTCAATCTCAATATGTATTGTATTGGTGGCTCCTCAGTTCTCTTTCGACTAGCTTTCGTCCAACTTATTCCATGTGATACCATATATATTCATGTTAAAATCATGAGCTCTATTTTTTGTAGTAAGTGCGCAGTCAATACCAAAAACAAACGTCTCTTTGGAGAGTTGCACATTAATGTCATGGTCCCATGTTGCACCACCAGATGGAGCATAAACAGTATTTGATACATCCACCCTGTTGCAGCAAACATCAGCAAAAGTTGAGAGTTTCAAGTGTCAATAGACATAAAGGATAAGATGTCACTTGCTCCTGTACTGAAGTATCTGATAATACATTGTCTACATGCTCATATAAGTTGTTACAGTTAACAGTAAACATAAAGGAAAGTAAAGGAGTTGAAGAGGAGAAGGTCATAATTTATGTGATCTGTTATGTCAGTCTTTTATGTGTCTCATTCGAGACTGAAAAGTGGAACCCGATAAGGACAGTGTGGACTTGGAGGCCTTGTGGAGGAATGTGGGAGTGACAGAAAACAGTCTCACATGTTTGGTTAAAAAAAGAAAAAGAAAAAGAGGAAGAGTCTGAAGGAGGCCTAGTCATGTTTTCGTCATGGGAACAGCAACTTCTCCAAATATGTCAATGTCATAGTCAGTGAATTCAGTTTCTTTTGCAACATATTCCATATTGTGGTACCGAAGGGTGGCATAAAGATTATGCCTGGCATCTCATGCAAACTTTCTTTAACTTTCACATGTCTGTTTCATAAAAGAAGCATAACTGATGAATGTGTTTTAGTTTTTTGATAAAGCGTCTATCAGTACGACAATGTGATTGGAGATTGTGTGAGAATATGTTCATACCAAAGTGAAAAGAAAACTTCCTGTTTGAGAGCCAACAACAAAAATGTTTCTTCTTGCTTATCCTTATATTTAGATTGGACCGTATCAAACCAGTGACAAATTAAAGCACAAACGTGAAGAAATAGAATTAATGCAACTCTTATACAGAGTATGGTCTATACCTGCTTTACATGAAAAAGTGCCCTGAGATAACTTTGTTATGATTTGGCGCTACATAAATTAAACTGAAATGAACTGAATAGATGCTTTCATGAAATAGATATTATATATATACACACAAATTGTGTAAATCGTATACTATGGCCCAATTGAACACCTATGGAAGATTTTGGTGTGATGTGTTAGACAGCACTCTCTCCACAATCATTATCAAAATACCAACAGAGATAATGAATATCTGTTGGAACAATAGTGTTCCATCCCTCCAGTAGACTTAATTACCAGCACTTAGCTTTTAGCAACATTAGCACAGTGGTTCTAGAGATGGCAATATTGGTCGGTCAGTCAGTCCTCCACTTTGGTCTAAAGTTAAATATCCCATCAACTACTGGACGGATTGCCCTGAAATTTTGCATAGACCTTCATGTTCCCCTGAGGATGAATCCTAATGATGATCCCCTGACTTTTCCTCTTGCCCCACCAGCAGCTTGTTACTTGTGGTTGTAAGTGAAAAATCTCAACAACTATTGGATGGATTTTCATGAAATTTGTTATAGACATTTATATCTTTCCTCTAGCGCCATGATCAGGTCAGATTTTTAATTTGTCCAACACTTTGGTTTGTGTTCAAATACATGCAAAATGAATGATATTCCCATCAGCCTCGCTAATTAGCAAATATTAGCATGCTAACACACTAAACTACACCAGTAAACATGGTAAACATTATACCTGCTAAACATCAACATGTGTGTCAATGGGAGCGTGTTAGCATGCTGATGTTGGCATTCAGCTGGCATCGCTGTGTCCAAGCACAGCATCATTGAGCAGCTAGCATGACTTCAGACTCGGGCTGTATGTCATTGAGATCCATCTGTGCTGCATCTTAATATGCACCGAGTCTCTAGAAACTCTCCATAACATTGTTATGAAGAAACAGTACTGTAAATGCTACATTTTAACTACTTTAATTGTTTAATTGTTATTGGTTAATAGGTTGTTTATGATCATTTTTGAAGCTGTAGTTTGTCATATTTCTGTACTGTCCCAATCTTGTGCCAATGTCATTATGTAAATGTTCATTTACATAATTACTTTGGATGTTGGGCAACATTTTAGTATATTAGTAAATATTAATATTAGTAACTATTAATAGAGATCTCTCAATCTAACGCTGTACACTACAACACCACCACAAAGTACAGCTTTAAAATATACCACTGAATTTAATCATGTAGTCTTCACTCACCTTTTCAATAAGATAGCATTTATTACAGGGTTGTTGCATTGCATTGCATTACATCATACAGGTGTTTTTATATTTCAGGGCGCTCAGTGTATAAGAACAACTTCATAAACAATTAATATTAGATCAAGTGCACATTTAAATAAAACACACAAGGACATACAGACTCACACACGTACCCAAACATGACTTCATATTATGTTGCAGGGATTCATACAATCCACACCCTGCACACCCCATAAAACCATCAATGTGACTGCTTAGCATGAAGAAGCCAGAGGGCACAAATGCATGTTTGAACCCCATCGATGACCTTGTAGAAGCTGATATTTTGGGTTGCAGAATATGAGCTGTGACAGACACATATTTATCTAGTCCTAAAACAGACTGCTCGTAGATTGAGTAAAGAGGCAGGTGTTGGTGTTTTCAGTCAGAGTAAATGCAGATGTAGGTTTTTATCTTTTTTATATTCAAGATAAAATTATATTCATCTCACCACTGACAAATATCTTATTTTTAAGGCTGACGCACGGCTGTTGCATGTTAGATTGCCTTATATATCAGAATATGCAATGACATATTCATCATAGGACCAAATCAACCATTAATAATTGTGCACATGCAGAGGAAGCATAACTGATAGCATCACCTCTACCTCATTTACATGTGTATGCAAACTACCAGGGATCTACAAGACAACTGACAACTGTAACTTTCCAGCTGTAACTGTTGGAGCTTAAGTTGACCATTAGATGAAAACACTAATAACCATTGGCATTACAATGCTGATCTCCCTAGTGGATTCCCCGCAGTTCTACTGGCCACTTACAGATCTTAAATGAGATGTTAAGGTGGTGACATCTCACAGGAAACTAACACAAACCTGTTTTGGACCGAAGAAAGAGGATTTCTCCACAATGACAAACATCTCAACTCAAAAATAGCTCTCTGGAAGAGCAACAGGTGGCTGTGGGTGGAGCTCTGGCAATGCACGTGTGGTAACACATAACAAGTATGTGTGTGAGAACAGTTGCACATAAAAAGGCCACATTTCTTTCACATCACATTATAACGTCCAAACTCTCACGACTTCTACACACACAGATTACAACTGACAAGTTTTCTTTTCTTTTTCCGAAGACAGGATGTTGTTGATGTCACAAAATGTGCCTTGTGTCCAATAACCTAGATCAGATAACAGTGGCACAAGTTTCTGAGCAGCAGGGAGGCCCAGACAGTGCTGGCATGACATCAAACATGCCCAGTCATTCACAGGGGGAAAAAAACCTTCAATAGGAGGGTGATTAGTTTCCAGCACAGACAGAAAACTGTGGTTCTGGAGCCAAAAATGTGTACTGTCTTGAAGCTGATAGCAGTCATATAACTGTTGATCTTCTTGCAAGAATGACCTTGAACAGGCAGCAAGAACAAGGATCTCAATGCTGCTCTCATCGACAAGCAGCTGAGTTGTTCCATTTATTAGGATTTTTTTAATTTTTCTTAATCACAATTTCAGCTTGATGTGTGTGGCCTCCTCTGTTGCACCAGATTATTAAAAGCTCTTGCTCCCATGAGGCCACCATGGTGTTATGAATGACATTCAGGGGCAGTGATCATTAGTGAGCCTCTGTGGGTTCAGAAATGGTTTGAAAAAACAAAGCAAAAAATTCCCAGTGGGAAGAGAAGTGGAGGTCTGGGATCTGACAGAAGGCCTGCAAATGAATGTAGGTTTCTGAGTGACAGTAGTGAAAATGTCTTAATTCATTTTGGTATCTGACTGGATCTCATCTATTTTAGGAACATATAGGAGGTAGACATGACAATAGGAATGGCATACAATGATACAATACATCAACACCACAAAATATTACCTGTAGAATGACCTTGAATCAGCACATCTGACTGTCTCAAATAATACAACATTATAAGCTTTAGACAGCTTATTATTATTACAAGGAGCACAATAATTGGATTGGACTGGATTGCACTATGTTGTGCAGGTGTTATTGTGTCTAACCCCTGTATTGTACATGGCCACACTAAGCAACCAGCTGGAATCCCTTTTAACCCACTGTTCTTTTTGATGCATATTCTCAAATATGTGTTTTAATTAAATTCGCACAAACAGTTTACTTCTTTACCCAGCTCTGCCCCTGTAGAAAGCAGACAGGTGGTTGTTGTCATCCATTCTATGTTACACACCAGATATGGAACACAGGCACTTTTTTGTTCTATAAATAGAAAAACGTCTAATCTGCGGTGACTTTCTGTTTATACATCAAGAAATCACATATTTCCATTTTATAAGCAAAACCTGAGACACTTGTAGGTAATGCCGCAGTGACTATGCATACTAGCAGTGTGTCAGCCTCTTTGTCCTTAAAATATGGATTTAAATTCAGCTTTATCAAGTTTACTTTTGCCGTGTGTGTATGTGGTGTGTGTGTTTCAGGAGGATAATGCTGCGGTTCTTCGCTGTACGCGCGTCAACGGAATCCCTAGGTGCGTCATCGAACGTCTATTCTTTCGAACGCGTAGTGTGATTGGTTGGAGCATGGAAATCTCCCCGCCCACCGCCTGGCCTTGTATGGAAACCTTTCTCACGTCATGGGTACAATAAAGCTAATAGTATAAATGTGTTGTCGAGATGTGAGCGGAGGGACTGCTCCTCAGCTGGGAAACACTGAAGATGATTGATGGTCGTTTGTGGAATACAAACTGTTGAAAAAGCTTGTAAACGGACCCCCGGAACAGGTAAGAAATGTTTATGGTTTTCAATACAGTTCACTCGAATGCGGAAACTCCTTTCCATTTTTAAATGTTCATATCAGAAATGATAAAAATCGATCAGAAAGCAGACGCCCGTTCTCTGTTTACAGAAAGAAAGTGTTTGCACAAATATGTTATATTATATCATATATTTACATCGGTACCAAAATGAGATGAAGTTGTAGGATAAAGTTTGGAAAGCAAAGTGCACCAGGGAGGTCGTCCCAGTGTTTCCCTGTCTAACAGGTGTCTCGGGTTGGCCGTGTCTAAAAGTCAATCTGTACCATCCAGGCAAGTGCAGATCACCATACTTACTAACATTGTAAGAAAAGAGCAGAGCATAAAATCATAAAATGAAGGATGTTTATTAATTTCTATGCATTTTGCCTCGCTTGAGGCAAGGCTGGATTATCAATTGGACAACTGCACCAGGGCCCCTCACCCCACGGGACCCGTTGGTTGGTTTACCAACTTAGGTTTAAATTAAAATAAATTAAACGTTTAAAATGTAACTTTGAGTTTATAAAGCATAATATCAACTGATATTATAAGTGCTTTATAATATTACCATATCTTGATGCTTATACAATATTCCAGCACAGAAATAGTAAAATACAGTGCACAAAGACAGAGGGGTAAATGAGGTTTGGTCACTCATTTGTGGCCCAGGGACCCATAGCACATTAATTCAGCCATGGTTTTGAAATTTTAAGATCAACAACATTTTTGTCTTTTTCAGTCTTGCAGCCATGACTTGCATACACCCCAAGCATGGATCTCAGCTCTATGAGAACAACCTTGGCAGCTCACAGCATCAAACCACAGGCGTTCTCTCCAGACTGGCTGTCGATATGAGCAGCCCACAGGACCACCTCTCTGCTCCATCCCTGCCAAGCATCAGCTCCCTGGTGGGCACTCAGCCGGGCGACTTTGACACATATTCGTGTCAGTTCACTGCAGCTCCTGCCCACGTCACTCCTTTGTCAGACCAGGAGACCCCCTTCAAGGTGGATGACCTCCAGGTTTACGGCTGCTACCCTGGACCATTCACTCTGAGTTATCCGGATGAAGCTGCGTCCCCTGCCGGGTCAGATCATTTCGGCAGCCCAGCATCAGCCTCATCTCCTTCAACCCCCGGGTTCGCAAACCAGCAGGTGTCCAACTGGGATTCAGCCTTCGGGCCATACTCACCCAGTCCAGGATACTGGACGGCAGAGGAGACCACAGTGACAAATGTACCCTCTTTCTTCACTTTTGGCTCAGGGCCTGTGGAGAATATGTCTCATTTGGGTCACTTACGAGAGCAGGATCCTTTCACTTTGACCCACCCTCACCTATCTGCACAGACCTTCCCCTCCCTGATGATGGAGCAAGCATGCAGCCTTGATGGCTCTGATGAGCTGGATGGAAGCTTATCACCTAAGTTAAAAAGTGGAAATGAGGGCTGCTGTGCTGTGTGTGGGGACAACGCCTCCTGTCAGCACTATGGGGTTCGCACCTGTGAGGGATGCAAAGGGTTTTTTAAGGTAAAAAGATCGGAACTGTCTATGTATTCAATGAGAAAAGGTGCCATCTAAATCTTTGAGACGGGTTTAGAATAATTCTTCTTTTTATTTCACAGCGCACAGTACAAAAGAATTCCAAGTATGTGTGCCTTGAAAACAAGGACTGTACTGTGGACAAGAGGAGGCGGAATCGATGCCAGTTCTGCCGTTTCCAGAAGTGTCTAACTGTAGGCATGGTGAGGGAAGGTGAGTTGGGTACAAACCCAGATGAATGGTGGTAGAATTAGGACGGTAACGCTGAACTGAAAGTATAATGTCACCATTTTTTCCAGTTGTGAGAACAGATAGCCTGAAAGGACGAAGAGGTCGCCTACCTTCCAAGCCTAAAGTCGCCCACGATGTGACAACCACTGTGTCTTCAGTGAGCATGATCACTTCACTTGTGAGGGCCCACGTAGACTCAAATCCAAGCATTGGGAAACTGGATTACTCCAAGGTAAAAAAACAAAACAAAAAACAAAATCCCTTATTTTCTATTCTTTGGGAATATTTGATTACCCACATCTCTTTCAACTTCTCTGCTGTCTGCGATTTCAGTATGAAGAGATGGAAGTCAGTCCAAACCAGAAAGCGGATGCCAGTGACATCAAGCGGTTTTACGACTTACTCACAGTCTCCATGGAGGTCATCAGGAAGTGGGCGAAGAGCATCCCAGGCTTCTCCGAGTTGTGCTCAGAAGACCAGGAACTGCTGCAGGAATCTGCATTTGTTGAGCTCTTCATCTTGCGTCTTGCATATCGGTGAGTGCAGCTTCCTACAAAACATTAAAGCATGTAATAATTCTGATGCTTTGCAGAAAATCAACAAACTACGTTGTTTTTTTTCTTTTTGAAGTTCCAATCCTGAAATGGACAAGCTCATCTTCTGCAATGGGGCTGTGCTTCACAAAACGCAGTGTGTCCGAGGCTTTGGGGATTGGATTGACTCCATCTTGGAGTTTTCTCAAACCCTCCATCGCATGAAACTAGACATTTCTTCCTTCTCCTGTCTCACAGCCCTGGTCATAATCACTGGTAAGAGCTTCAGTCATGCTTTAACACTATTTAACACATCTAAGTTTAGATGTTCAGGACTTAAAACAATTTCCTCCCTCAATTCGAATCAGAGTTATTTTTATTCAGCAAGGACAACAGTTTGCACAAGGAATCTGGTTTCATCGGTGTGAACAATGCAAGGCAGTTACACAACACAGGATTGACACAACAGGTGCATGACAAAATGTAACACGACCCCATGTATTGTGCAGAGAAGATGATGTGATATATCACAGCAGACTAAACATAACCAAAATGCACGTTTACATTTAAGGCCAAGGAATTGTTCCAATATCGCAGCTTTAACACTACTGACGACACTAGTGTGTGTCCACTTTACCAGTGAAGTATTCCACTTGATATATTTAATGTTTTGTATGAAGATCTTCCAAATACAACCCAGACTGGCGGCCTTTTTTAAAGCTGATTAAAATCAGCAAAAGGAAATGATTTGATTAAGAACTTGATCAATTCGATCAATCACTGAATGGTTTAAAAGACACAAAGTCAAAATAATGAAACATAAGGCTCACTCTGACTCTAACATGTATCTTATGTTCTCCCACAGACCGACATGGTCTTATGGAGCCGGCACGCGTGGAGGACCTGCAGAACCAGCTCATCACCTGCCTCAAAGATCACATCTCTGGCAGCAGCTCAGACTCGTTGCAGCCCAATTATTTGTCCAGACTTCTCGGGAAGCTGCCTGAGCTCAGGACTCTGTGCACACAAGGCCTCCAGCGTATCTTTTACCTTAAATTAGAAGATCTTGTTCCTCCACCACCGATTGTGGACAAACTCTTTATGGACACTCTACCGTTTTAAGCGTCAGACTGACCATCTGTGATATGAAGTGTGGAGTTCACATGAGAGCCAAAGAGAACATACTTCAGGTAGTGTTAAGCAAAACTGCAAGAAGCTAAGAACAATCATCCTAAGGGATTGTGCAGCTCCAGAGCAAAAGGGCTACTTCTGAAATACAAAGTGAATGAGTTATACAACTGTATGTGGAGCCATTGCAAAATGCTCTTCCTAGTTTGTGTTTCCAGGATATTGTGTACTCTGCAGATGGAATTAGACAGGCCAGCTCATGGACCAAAAGGACTGTTTACATATAACAAGGTGCCATGAATGGAAACATTTCTGGAGGGAAGATGATTGCACTTTCCAAATAGTTTCAATACAAACAATATCTGTGCCATCATTTCAAGGATGTAATGAGCACAGTAATTTAGCATTTTTTTTAGCATACTTTTGTTGTGATTCTGACTGTATATATGGAGGTGTGAGCTGAGAGGTACAGCTGTGTGCTTATCAACCAGAAGGTCATGGGTTCGTCCCCAGACTCGCCCGATCACCTCCTCACTTGTAAGTCGCTTTGGATAAAAGCGTCTGCTAAATGCCTAAAATGTAAGTGTATATTGCACATAAAACATCTAACGAAGCATTATTGCGATATCTTCTGCTCAAGTATTAAAATGGTTATTCTGTTCAAACAAGCAAATTATATCTCACTTTGTCATTCAGACACACTTTCCAGCCCCCAAAATGGAGCTTTGGTGCATTCACACACATCAACATCCAAACATCAGTCACTCAAACCTCCCGTTTGCTTTATATTTAATAAATCATTTTTCAGTTGTAACATTCATGTATCATGAATAGACATTGTGCAGCTAATATGCTGTGTATCATCCAGTAGATTCTTATACACTGGTCTTGTATGTAAATATATTTGAATCTGCTTTAAACCTGCTGGTGTTTTTGCCACATGAATTATATTCTGCAGTCTGCCTGTTATTTTTACATACTAAGAAGTTATATTTTACTGCAGCTAAACATGAAATAAAATGTGAAACTGCATATTCTAACTGCTTTTGTCCTCTTTACTCTGAATATTTAGACAAGTATATTGAATTATTAGCACCTGTAGTAGAGTTATTATTGTCAAAAATATGTCCCTACTAAGTGTAATATTTTTTACTTTATGTTAAGTCAGTCTGCTGTTTATTCTTACATCGTGTGGCAGTGCTGAGTAACCTGCTCTGCCAGCAGCCTGTGAGCCTGACGAAGTGTAACTTTTTCTTCTGGCAACAGATCAGAACATACTGGTGAAAAATGTAACCCTGTCAACCTCCCTCCCAGTTATGTACTGGTCTCCTTTTAGAAGCCAGTGGAATTCCCTTTCCAGTCTCAAGTGACCCAGACTACTTCATCATTGTATAGTGCCACACTCTCACATGAATGTGTGTGTGTGTGTGTGGCTGATAAATAGGCCAGTGTATCAGGAAATGTCAGCTTATAGCAAATTAATGTATCGGCATATATTTCGGCTGATAAGTACCAAGAACTACAGAAAAATGTATTCCCATTACAGAGTCTGTCCATCAGTGAGAATTGAGTAATTTATTATTTAACTGTACAACATCCTGCTCCGTGCATACAGTATCTTGGTCACAATTGTTTAACAACTAAATTTAAGGGAATTAGTTAATGTTATATATTTATGTTTTTTAAAAAGTCCCTCAATGGGGGAATTGCAGGGCATACAGTAGCAAAGGTGAAAAACAGGCAAAAAACTGTAGTAGATATAAAATATAAAAAATATAGCATGCCAATATTGACCTCAAATCATCCGTATCAGTCAGGCTCTAATCCAGTCCAAAATGTATGCAAAATTATTATAAAGTGATATTTGAATGAATTCCTGTCGATTAGTGCACTTGGACTGAATTAATTCTGTTCTGAGCCGATGTCATATCAAACACAGAATAGACATTGCTCCTTTTCAGAGGTAAATTATCTCAAGCAGTAACCAGCTGGTCTCAAGCTTCTCTTGAGTTACAGATCCTGAAAGTCTCCATCTAGTGTTGGAATGTAACGTAATATACAAGTTGAAGGACTTAATAATTTTGAATATGTAAGAGTTATGCAACAAGAGCAGTTGCATAAAGTCAAATTATTCTGATTACAGAACGTATGTGGGTGATAGTACACTGATATATTTCTAATTATCAGCCTACTCTCGTTGTGTTAATGCTTAAATAACTGTTATTGTGTGTTAAAGAAATATTTGGTACATATTTGATGCTTTGGCAACATTGTTCTTAAAACTTGCATGCCAATAAAGCCCATTGAATTAAAATTGAATTGATCATTATGAGGTGGTATAGGGCAGCTGTCTCATGATTCACCAGTCATGTCTCAGTGGAAACTGGGGAAAGTGAGAGCAACTTCAGTGTGGCGTATCTGAGTGAAGTATGAAATGCCAGTGATAATAGAGGATCACTGGCTTCAGACAGAGTTACAGGATTAGAGGCCAGTTCCCGAGCACAAGCTGTCCACTACACATTGTGCAGGACTCTTATGTCTGTAAGAATATGAGAATGTCACATTTATAAAACAAGATTGACAGAGAGACTTCGATTTCACTACGTGCCTGAAACCTGCATCAAGCAGCCAGCGTGAGCGTGATGATCTTCTCAGGAGTCACATCTCAATGTGTACTGTGAAACATCCACACGAGCAGCAGGTATCTGAATTCATACGGAAACTCAATTTCAGGTTAAAAGCTAAGGCAGCAGCACGCTCAGTGGCTTTTACTACATTTAAACCCTCAAATGACTAGTCCCGAGGGATGTCAGTTTATAATTATGTGAATTAACTTACAGGGAAATAATACATACCCAGGTCAAAGTTTTCAAAATCTCTCCCAAATGTTAGAGTTCTTTTGTTTGAATTGTCACATTACAATAATTTTTTTAAATCAGTGAAAAGGGTCAAAAGTGTCTGAAACACGAGGAAGTTAAGCTGCTAAACATCTGTAGCTCTCTGTTTTACTTATTGATTATTTATTATTATAATTTGTGTAATGTTTATCTGGTACTTTCTTTGTATTTATTGTATCTGTTCAATCTTAAAGAGTCTACAGATCCACTGTTAGGCTGTATTAATGTACAGCGATACAGCTAAGCTAATGCTAGCATAGCAACAAGCTGACAATGACAATGCTAACATGCTGATGTTCAGTTGGTGTAATGTTTACTATCTTCACCATCTTAGTGTGGTGTGTTAGCATGCTAATATTTGCTAATTAGCACTAAACACAGTACAACTGAGGCTGATGGAAATGTCATCAGTTTTGCAGGCATTTGGTTAGAAACCAGTAATAATTTTGACCTGATGATTGTGCTCGATGAAAAGCGACGTGTTCACCAAAGTGATTATAATTCATCTTGGAGGGGCATGAAGGGTTGAACCAAATTTTGCACCAATCAATCCAATAGTTGTTGACAAATTTCACAGAAAACCACAAATATGAACTTCATGGTGGCGCTAGATGAAAAGTCAGGGGATCATAAAAGTCAGAAGGATTCATCCTCTGGGGAACAGGAAGGTCTGCACATAATTCCATGCCAAAATTGATATATTTCAGGCTGGACCAAAGTGGACCGGCTGACATGCCACTAGCGTGGCTAAAATTATAATTATTAGACTATTTTCTTAAACATATATCTGAGCCTTGGGAAGTCTTGACATTGTTATACGTTTTGCCATCCATAAAAAATGCTCTTGTTTTCTGGTTCCTGTCTTATTTCAAGACTCATTGCCCCAAAAAAAACAACCAATTTGTTATTTTTTAAAAATTGATTTCTGTGGGGACATATTTAAAATGAAACAATTGGAGAGGAGAAGAAGTTTCTCTCGTGAGTGACTATATTAAATTTTCTTACAGAACCTCTCCCACTGGCAGTGTCTGACTGTACTGTACTCAGTCTGGAACAGGATGTTCCAAGGCTATTTAGTTTCATTTTATGTTGCTGGTTGGCAGGAGTAGAAATATGGATTTGGCATTAGGTTTCTAACCAAAAAGGAGAAAAGGTTTTTAATCAATGATGAGGTTTGGTCTTTATAGAAAATATTGTATATTACATTGGACACCAAGTCCATTTTCAGTATAGGTGAGACTGATGATTTATTCAGTTTAAGTAAGTAAAGATACTTACTTAATATGGTATTTATGGTATGGTATATTATGCTATATATATGGTATATATAGGTATTTCCATTTTATTTTGAATGCAGGATTTGTTGAGTATTTTAAGTGTGGTATTGCCTGTTTTATTTTATTCTTTTAAAATCTTTTTTTATATTGCCTTGTGTTACTTTTATATATTCTTGTAATACCTTATTTTCTATGTTTTATGTCTTTAAATTGCCTTGTTGTTGAAAGTTGCAAAAAATATATACTTGCTACCATAGGCGTAGGAACCGGGGGGGACGGGTGGGACGTGTCCCCCCCCAATATTGGAAAAAGGTGCATTTGGCATTTGTCCCACCCAAAAATTATACCATCGGTGAGAGATGTGTCCCCCCCCAATGTCAAACTCACTCCTACGCCCTTGCTTGCTACACCCTTAATGTACAGAGTCAATGATCTGATCTTCCACCACTGGATGCTGCAAAACATAAAATACCTCTTTGATTTACACTACCGTTCAAAAGTTTGGGGTCACATTGAAATGTCCTTATTTTTGAAGGAAAAGCACTGTACTTTTCAATGAAGATGACTTTAAACTAGTCTTAACTTTAAAGAAATACA
>JAVQJL010029791.1:0-45578 GCA_036024295.1 Nannoperca obscura
TATTTCTTTAAAGTTAAGACTAGTTTAAAGTCATCTTCATTGAAAAGTACAGTGCTTTTCCTTCAAAAATAAGGACATTTCAATGTGACCCCAAACTTTTGAACGGTAGTGTAGACACATTTTAATATACAGCATCACCGAACGGCTACATTCACATGTTATGAAGAAAATACAGATGCAAATAAAAACAGATATGTTTGTGTACGCTCACATACACACACAAATGAACTGTGTTAGCTAGTGATCAAATCAACTACGCTGGCTCATTACATGTCATTGTACTCAATCAGCTACTTCAACAACAGATCAGTGTTTGACAGTTTGTTCTGCGATTCCTCATCTGAATAAAGAAACAATTTTGTCACAGCTCATTAACAGTGAACGTTTCATGTAGCAGTCGGTTCACTTCAGATCAGAGCAAGAAAGCTGCAGCAGCAATTCAGCAACGAAACATTGTGTTCCTGAATCAGGCAGATGATAGGTAAACTGTAAACACTGGAGGAGCGGTATGCCTTACAAGGCCAGAGGGATCTCCCCATGAACCGAGGAATGTTTGTAGGGAGGGGAGCTGAGAGACGAGCGATTCTCTAGCCGAGATCTGGAAGTTCCAGTGGAAAAAGGGCCTTGGCTAATAAAATGTGTTACTGTCCTGTAGTCTAGTTTAGGAATTACTGACTGGCATTGAAAGCAGGCTGGGTAGGGGTGGGCAGGGAAACAACGCTGGGGTTGTAAAATCCAAAGTATCTGAAACATGTTCAAGAGAATTCTGCCTGTAAAAGAGGTTATATATTGTGGTTGTTTAGCTATCAGGGCCTTTTGTGATTTGATTTAAATGTAATATATTGTTTATAGGACTCCCATTCTAATCTCCGACTACCCTCCCTTGCTCTTTCCTCGTCATTTCCTCCTTTTCTCCTTGCATCCTCCTGCTGACCTATCCTAATTCCTTCCTTCTTCGTCTTCTTCTTCGTCTTCTTGTGCAGATGGAGTTTCGTGACCTGCTGAAGCCAATTTCGGATCACATCCAGGAGATCCAGAGCTTCCGCGAACGAAACCGCGGCAGCAGCCTCTTCAACCACCTGTCGGCCGTCAGCGAGAGCATCCCCGCTTTGGGCTGGGTGGCTGTGGTGAGGACGAACACGATTACGCACCCGCACGCACACAAACCCAAAACACAAGTAAGACGTTGTGTAGCAGATAGAAACATAACAAAGCGCACAGACACGTATATAAACAGATAGCACAAACTCAATCAAGCATAATATAAATCGAAGGGATTCCTTTACTGTTTAAAAGAAATATCAAGTAACAACCGTGAATTGTTTGCAGTTTCAATTTCCACTTGAAAATGAAGAAACGTCAAGCAGAAAATGCTTTAATAAACTACAGATAAACTGATGGTATTTGAACATTGACGTGCACTGTGTAAAATCTTTAAAACAAAAAAGGTTGGAACAAAATGTAGAACTAACCACTTCTGAAAAATACAAATGATGAGAAAACTCAAGCCTAAACTTTCATTGCAATTATGCAGACATTCTGAATAAATACAGACAAACTGTAATGTTGCATACAGGAAGATAAGTATAAATAAACACAGCGTAACATGTTTTTCTTCCTACAACAACACAAAGTATGTGTCCCTCTATCTGTCTGCTCATCAGTCTCTGTTTCCCTTCAGAACAAAAGCTCTTCTTCTGGGTATAGGGATGAACGTCGTTCAGATTAAGATCAAAGCTTGAGTTCCACTTGAGCAGTAAGCCCTCTGGAGCTGGCTCTGCTCTGCTCAGTGTACGTTTCTGTCAGGAGGGCACTTTTCCCCACGGGACATCAGGCATGTCGCTATGAGCTCATCTGCTTTTTCCTCTCAAATGAAGACAAATCTGCTGATAGTCAGATACGCCCCCAAAGGTCTGCTTGAGACCATTTGGACCTCACAGCGCTTCCTTCGCACTGACAGTGAGATAAGTGTTTTCTAATGGACTGTCATCTCTCTCAGAGTCAGAAGCCGGGTCCGTATGTAAAGGAGATGAATGATGCTGCCACTTTCTACACCAACAGAGTGCTGAAGGACTACAAGGAAACGTAAGTACTGTGTATCTGAGTCCTTCACAACACAATAAGTGTACATGTCACTGAAGGATAATTGTGCATTTAATATAATCCTGTGTTTGTGGAAGTAGCCAGTGCTCTGTCAAAACCACAACTAAACAAAACTACAGATCATAAATACTTTATATTAATGCTCTCAATTTTGCAAACTATGATTTAGAGTTTTATTTGAAAAGAAGTTGCAGACAACCGTTGTTTCCCATCATTTCTGTACCGTACTCACCAACCTTCATTTTTCTCCCAGCGACAGACGTCATGTAGACTGGGTACGCTCCTACCTGTCAATCTGGACCGAGATGCAGTCCTTCATCAAACAGCACCACACTACAGGACTGGTGTGGAGCAAGATAGTGAGTACAACATTCTCACACACATATCATCATGTACTTTAATTCTATTTGTTGTTATTATTATTATTATTATTATATATACATCCTCTTCTAAAAGTTGACCAAACACGTGCCTGAAAAGACAAAATTACCTATAACAACTTGTTTATTATCTTAGCTGTGTTTTCATTTAGTTTCCATTCGCAGGCCTAGATATTTTTATATCAGAGCTCAAATTAACTACTTTTTGCGTACACTTCCATTTTTAGTTATGCAGCAGTCGGTTACATAAACCACTGCAGAGAACATGAATGAATGAATGAGCTTCTTTCCAGCGGTTCTCCATAGAGCTCACAAAGCCTCTGTCACTCCCACACACACTTCTGTTTATGGATGTCTGCTCTGGGACTCCTCGGGCACTAACACTCACTAGATCCCAGAGATTATGATGGCTCGAAACCAAATCCTTCATCACACACTTGACCCCTTTTCTTAGCTAGAAGGGTTTCTCATCTTCATTCACTGAAGGAAAGTTGACTAAAGCTACTCTGCGTTTTTGATTCTCACACAAACACACTTTTTGGAAACTTGGTGGTGTAATTTCCTTCTTGAAGGAATAGTTTAACATTTTGGGAAATACATGTGTTCACTTTTATTTCATTTTATTTTATTTTATGTAGCTCTTGCAGAGAGTTAGATGAGAAAATCAATACCACTCTCATGTTCGTATGGTAGAAATGAAGCTACAACCAGGAGACAAGAAGCAAAAAGACTAGAAACAGGTAGAAACAGCTAGCATGGTTCTGTCCAGGGGCTCACTAATTAACATGCTCTGTCTGTTTTATGATTTGTATAAAAACTGAAATGTAAAAATTTTAGGTTTTATGAGGCACCATGTGCCGAACTCTTGGCCTGGAGCAGTGTCTTACTGACATGCTGGTTGGCCGATTTTAACCGTTTCCTCCTGTTTTCTTTATGCTAAGCTAAGTTAAGCTAACTAGCTGCTAGCCATAGCTTCATATTTCACATACAGACATGAAGGTGGTATCACTCATTATTAAAATAAAAGCAAATAGGCAAATTTCCCAAAATGTTAAACTGTTCCTTTAACGTCAAATGTTCCTTTAATCTCAGGTGAAGCTGATGCTCAACAACTGTGCGTGCATGTGTGTTTTCTCCATGCAGAAACTTGAGAGTCTGCGGTGGCTGTGTGTGTCAGCTGTTGTCCCTGCTGTCAGACGACAGAGCTGAAGTGTGTGTGCGTACAAGGCCGGGAGTGTGTGGTACTAACAGGTGGTCCTCAGGGTTTACTTGAATGGAGGTTTTCTTCACAGAAGAACCCTGACAAAGAGTCTGTGTACACACACAGTCTGTAACCTAAACTGAAGGGCTGGTCCCCCTTCAACGCAGCCGTCATCTGCTGCTCAGATAGAGGTTCAGTGACACGCTTATACTCTGACATGCACAGGCTGTTATATGGAGGTGGCTTTACGCACACACACACACACACACACACACACACAACACCAAACACATTAGTTCCTATGCTTCAGATCAGGCTCATGGCAAAAAGGAATTTTAAATTTCATAAAAACATTGAAAAAAAAACACAAAAAATGAACTTTTTAGGGAGCAAATTGCTTCTGCAAAGGAAGATTATTCTTAATGAGTGCCATATTTGTGTGACTGAGTTGTTTATGTGTGCTCCTGTTGGCAATTTGTAGTAGCCTCTGACCAGTTAAGGACTTTCTAAATGGTCAGAAATAAAAAGAAATAAAAGTCAGAAAGCAGTGAAAATGGCCATCACAACTTCACAAGTCCGAAGGTGAAGCCTTCAAATTGCTTGTTTTGTCCAATTGAAAATAATATTTAAATATATTTAATTTACTGTCACATAACACAAAGAAAAGCAGAAATATGTCACATCCAGAGAACGTTTGGCATTTTTGCTTGAAAAATCATTTAAATTATAATCAAAATAGTTGCCAATTCACTTTCTGTCAATCAAAAGATCACTTTATTGTTTCAGCGTAAGTAACAAGTTATTTGTCCAAACTGACCAAAAACCCCTCGAAATCTGAAAAAAGAGAGAGAAATGCCCTCTAGCAAAAAAAGTTAACAACATGTTTGTGTACACTCATACGCGCACAAACATACAAGCAGACATGAACACAAAGAAGCAGTCAGACAGTTTACAGCCATGCATGAACACACACACACACACACACACACACACACACTGGTTCTAATCCAGTGGTATGTGCTGAGCTGTTTAGTGTAACAGGTCAGCATTGTTCACCAACGACACATGTGCCTCGTGTCAAAGGTCAAGTAGTCTCAGCTGTACTCAGAAGCGTGGAAAGTGACAGTTCAACCGCTGTGATAGGTGTGTGTGTGTGTGTGTGTCTGTCAGCTGTGCAAGGTCTTCAGACAGCGAGAGTGTGTGTGTGTGTTTGCGCTTCTCCTCACTGTAGTCGATAGATGGCTGTGCACTTTTACTGTACACAACTCATCAACTAAACCAAAGCTGCTATTGCATTGTAGACACATCAGGGTGGACTGGAGATAACCAGCACACTAATTACAGGACCTGATTAGCCTAATTACACACTTGTACTGCTCAGCCACACGTTGTTCAAAGCCTCAACACTTTATTTAAAATTATGGTGGAGATCCAAAAGTTTCAAATGACACTAGATATGACAGGTTGAACTGAATTGGTGCAGCCACAGTCGTGGGTTTAAATATTTCACCCAGTGTAAACATCATATAGCTTTGATAAAGAATATATATACTGATGATACGATGGTTTTACAGCAACAACCTTATAGCTACTTAAAGGGAAATCTAAGTATCTGTTGGTACTAAAAAAGGGTTTCTTTTATCTACATATACTTGTACACTTGCATCCCAAGCACTGTCATTAACAGGTAAAAATACATTAATTACTGCCACCAAGCTTTAAGATATTTCTTGTGCAATACTCCCCCTGCTGGAGAATTGAGGTTTTACAACAGCTGCTATCCACCGACCACCTGGCACTGCTGTGTTTCCTCTCATGAAAGGCTCACGAAGCCAAAATGAAACGTTGCTATCTAACACTTGACTTTCTCCGTCCCCCACCCCCTCAGGGCCCCATTGCTCCTCCTTCTCTCTTTGACCCCCCCACCGCCCCCAGTGCTCCTTGTCCCCAACCTCCCCCTCCCCCTCCGGGCCCACCTCCGGTCTTCACTGATGATGACTCCCAGCCTCAAACGGGCAGTGCGGCAGCCCAGCACTCAATGCTGTTTGCCCAGCTCAACCAGGGCATGGAGATCACTAAAGGTGGGTTCACTCAAGGGCCTAAAAGTTGATGAAAATAATGGAAACTTTTTCCTGCTGTTATGTACAGTGGCACATTGACCCTCAACATATTGTCACTATGCACTTTCAGTAAAATATAGACATGGTTAGAATACTTTGTCAACACAAAACACAAGAAAGGTTATAAAATATGCATGTGCACAGGGCCACTATTTTAGCTGCAACTGCTGACACAGAGAATTTGTGGGTATTTAATCACACAAATTTACACTCTGCGAGAGGCCACATTTTGACTGTTTTTAGGCAAAATAACTATATAAATTAAATCAAATTAAAAGGGGTTTAGACCATAAAGTAGGGAGATGAATTGAGAGTAATTGAACGGTTCTATGTTATTAACTTACTATGTAAATTAACTTTAATTAACTACAGTGTTTACTTGGTGGTTTAGTTTAACTGGGTGGGGTAGTGCTGAAGGAATTAAGACTCATGACCTCATCATTTCTAAAATCCTTGTGACGTCCCTGCGTGTGATTGAATAACTTCTCTTCAAATGTTGTTTTTTTCCACCTGTAGGTCTGAAGCATGTGTCAGATGACCAGAAGACCCATAAGAACCCCGACCTGCGCCCGCGAGCAACACCGACCAAAACAAAGTCCCCAGGGGCTGTGAACTCGCCCAGAGCAGCAGCCCAGAAGAGACCCCCTCTGCTGGAGCTGGAGGGGAAGAAATGGAGGGTGGTACGTGAAATGTTTACTTTTTCTTCAAGGGATTATTCCAAAAGGAAGATACTATATATTTTTTTACCACTGAAGTCAGCCGATGTCACAGGTTACTGATTGAATCGTATCGTTGCAGGAGAACTTTGAGCAGAAACACGACCTGCTGATTGAGGACACGGAGCTAAAACAGGTGGTCTACGTCTTCAGCTGTAACAACTCCACTTTGCAGATTAAGGGCAAAATTAACTCCATCATCCTGGGTGAGCTGCCTGAAAGCAGACTGAAAATATTGCTTTTGTGATTAAATCCATCATTTTCTGAGTATGATTTCTCTTTCTTTACGTGTATTGACTCTCTTCAGACAACTGCAAGAAGCTGGGTTTGGTGTTTGAGAACGTAGTTGGGATTGTGGAGATTATCAACTGCAAGGCAATTCAGTTACAGGTGAGAAAAACATTTACATTATATCGGTTCTATGTTGGCTTCAAGACTCAATATTTGAAATTTACAGTCAGTTCTTTAGTTTGTACATACAGTACAGTAGACCTTAAGGATTTTAGGCTATAAGGCCTCTGCTTGAACTAATGTATTCACATTATAGTAATATATTACTATGGTAATTATAGTAAATAGAGTAATAGTAATACTTGTTACATCTATTATCAAGATCTAATTGGTTGTCATGGCTAACACTGTACATTTGAATACTTGTAATTTAATACTGGTGCACTCATTTAGGTCTCAGGTATCAATTTTTTCTGTTATCCCATTAGAACATCATGGGAATCAGTTTACGTTTGTCTTTTATATATATGCTAAAGTGCAAACTGTGCTGCACGTAATCAGTAATTGCAAGATGTCTTTCTTCAGGTGTTAGGAAAAGTTCCCACCATTTCCATCAACAAGACAGAGGGCTGCCAGGTCTACCTGAGTAAGGACTCCCTCACCTGTGACATCGTCAGTGCCAAGAGCTCCGAGATGAACATCCTGATACCACAAGGAGATGACGAATATGTGAGTGTCTGAGATATGGGATGAAGAAGATGGTCTTTTTTTTTACTGAATCTTTCATGTTGTTTTACTGTTATCTTCTTGATTGTTCTACAGAGGGAGTTTCCAGTACCAGAGCAGTTCAAGACTGTTTGGGACGACTCCAAACTGGTGACAGAGCCCACCGAGATCGCAGGCTGATCAATGCTTCATTGTCATCATCACCACTGATTTTAAAACAAAATAATCTCTCTGCCCCTCTGGGTTTCAGAGATATAAAAGGGAATTAATATATATTTATATAATTAGTAATTACTCTCTAGCACACCCCCACAGAATAATAAGTCTCACAAACCCATTGTATTGACCTTTTCTTACATTTCTGTGTCATAGCAATTAAGGCAATTATGTAAGAATTCGTAACGATTCGTAATGATGAATGGAGACAGTGAAAATAATAAAATATAAAATATCCATTCATCATTGTATGACAGCTGAAGCGCAATGTAAACCACAGCAATAACACATTATTTAACAACAATATTATCTATTATGTATGCATACACCATGCACATACAACATTTAGTGGCCAAGCAGACAAGAATAACCTGGGAGTTAAGTCTAGGCCTATATAGTATATTTTCTATCTATCGAAGTATATCCTAGTTACCTCTTTAAATGTGTATCGTGAATGGTAGTCACGTATTACTGTTTCACTTATTGAGTGAAGTTTATGTAGCACTGTTCACTCGATTTTGCATTTACGGCATATGTAAGTCTTGCCAGTGCATAACACTGTATGTAAAGTATAATCAATCAGCTCAGATGGATGTAACAATGCCAGGTGACATGAAAACAACTTGATCAAAGTAATTAATTAAATACTAGGCTACTAATTTCTATGAATATCTTAAAATCAAGCTACAAGCACTGTATTTGTACCTTACAATGTTGACAGTAGTGGTCACTTTCACACTTCCACAACATCAGCTGTTTTGTAGGATGTGGCAGGTGGCACCAGAATACGGGAGACAATACTATACCCAACTAATGCTCTTCCAATCCTTTAATTTACATGAAAACTATTTGGTGTAACTGTGTATCATTTTTCAAATAAAATCAAAACCCTCAGTTCTTGCTTGTTGGTGTTGTTGCAAAAGAGAGTTTTACCTTGCAAGCCAATTTCAGGATCACAGAGATGCAAAACAGGAGGAAAATACGACTTAAAACATCCAGGAAAATACAAAAGATCTACAGATGAAGAAAGGTAAGAAGACGGTCACAGAAAAAATATCAATATTTTAGCTATTGTGGCTAAAAATAAATTACTCAGGTTAATATGGAAACAAGAGATTTCAGTGTATAACTGATTTCAAGCTCAAGCTCTGGTAGCAAAATTTTAAAATAATTTCAAAGTAGAGATCAATCCACATTGTAGAGTAGACTATAATAATAACATAATACTACTCAAAAGCTTCTTTCAGTGTTTGATCACCATATTTCCCTGAGAATCTTGAGTAAAGAGCATCTCGTCTTCCTCGTCCTCCTCCACCAGAGATGTATAAGCACTAGTTCTCACAACCCCAGTGCTTATGTTACTCTGATCTTTGAGTGGACTCCTGGCTTGCAGACCTCTGTGCGCTATCACCCTGAAGCCTTCAGAGTCCTGTGTGAACATGGCCAGACTGTCCTCATTAACCTCTCTGCGTGACTGCTGTGGTGCTCGTTTTGTCCACTTGAACTGCGAGTCGTGGCTCTCTTCGTTATCAGCCTTGTCCCACAGGTGCACTGGAATATGTTTTCGAGGTGATGTGGTTTTCGGTTCTGTCCATTTGTTATTTGAAAGAGGTTCAATACGAGAGAGAGTTGAGTGCTTGGTCGGGGACTTAAATGACAAAAACCTGCCGTTTCCTTTCTCGTCATCCATCCAAGAACGATTGTGTTTAAAGGGTTTTTGAGTCGAGGTTCTCACTGCCACGTCCATCTGACTACCAAAGGCCTCCTCACTTTGTAGACTGCTAAAGAAACTTGGCTCAGAGTCGATAACGTTCTTTGCTGTTGTGTTTTTCTGGTCATTCAGGTAAAATTCACCTTGAGAATATTGGCTACAGACGAGCAGTGGGTCCTGACTCCACGCCTGTGGAAGAGGTTGACTGTCACCTGGCAATGAGGAGGTGGTAGTGGGCCTCCTCTTACTCCGCGGTGGATTTATCTCCTCAAACTGCTCTTCTTCAAATTCACAGTGCATGTTTTGAGACGGAGCGTGTCTTGCTGTCTGCTCCTGCCACACCGCTGCTTCAGGCTCAGTCACATTTTCACTCTTCTGCTCGTGATCCACACCGGGTTCAGAGTAAAGCAAGTCAAACATTTCAAGATGCACTTCACGTCTTCGTTTTGTCCCTGATGCTACAGGTGTGGGTGCAGTCACAACACATGTGGACAAGGTGGATGATAAAGACGGCTGCGCTGGATCCTTGTTTGGTATTTCAGAAGTTGACATTTTATTGAGAACTATTGGCAGAAAGTATGAAAAAAAGCATTATGTTAACAGATAAATAAATGGACGTTGTCAATTTGTACTTTCAAACAAGTCAACAGTGTACTGCAGCTTTATCAGCTTCTGACTGATTTAGCTGAAGCTGATGATA
Source organism: Nannoperca obscura (assembly GCA_036024295.1). NCBI lineage: Eukaryota > Metazoa > Chordata > Actinopteri > Centrarchiformes > Percichthyidae > Nannoperca > Nannoperca obscura. The sequence goes on from JAVQJL010029791.1 coordinate 10,105, forward strand.
ATGATCCTGGTGCAACTTACCTCTGCGCTGAGGTGTGAAGAAGGTAGATATAGAGCTCTGCTTGGTCTTAGGTATTTCCATTTTGGTCTGAGTGAAGTTGAGTGCCACAGCCAAACTGTATCCTCTGCCTTCAGCGAAGGGATTCAGCAGTTTCGAAATGGGACGGACAAGTCGTTTCTGAAACATAAGACAGGCAGAATAAAATATGATTCTAATACACTTAAGTGCAATAATAGTGTAAGAGACTACTGATACGATTATGTTACTGACTTATATTGAACAAAAAAAAGCCAAGTTTCCACAATTACCTGTTTAGCTTTTCCTTTCAGTTGCACAGTGTCAAGCCAAACACCACATTCCTCCTGAGAAGAGGTCTGCAGTGCTGGTTTGGAAGTCTTCATGGTGGAGAGTGAAGGACAGATCTGCAATTCATTAAATACAAAACTGAGCCACGAGCAGCTAACATTAATCCATTACTGAATGCAGTTTTTAAGCTATATGCAGCTTGCTACTCGTGCCGTTTTCCGTTGACTTTCCTAATTATTAATTCACACCAACGTTTCTCTAATTCTAAATTTCAAGACTGCTGTTGGCTATCATTTAGCCTAGTTCGCTAGGTTAGTCTGGTTAGTCGCTAGGTGATATTTAATAATTACAGCATTACTTAGGTTCGCCATATAACGCAGAGGATCATATCATAATTAAACTGACCTCCTTGAACAGCACATGAATGTTTTCAGCTTCCAGTTGCTCTTAATTGAACTTATCTCTTGATTAACTACCGCTTTGTTCCGAAATTCATCCTCGTTACTGTTTGTTTGAGTCTGGCGCCTCGACGAAGGGCTGCCACTCATGTTTGACTGTGTAAAAACGGTTAAATGTGGTGAAGCCTTAAAATCTGTTCTTTGCGGCAACAGCTCCTTTAAAATGTGAGATATAATTACCACAACTACAAACGACGTATGTTTGATACGCCATTATTAATCTTAAAAAGCATAAACTTTTAGTGAGGCACAAGGGACACCTAAACATTTGACGTCTGTTGGTCCTCGCAGAAGGGTGTGTTTACATTGACGTCACAGCAGTTTGCCGAAAGGGTAAGAAAAGTGTGTTTTTATTTCGTTGATTAAACACTGATATTGAAATAGCGTGAAAATCTGGAAATGTCTTATCAGTTACCACAACACTGGTCACTAATACAAAGTTCAGTGTGTACAAACAACTACCTGTACGGCGCATTTATAAAAAATCATGAGGAAGTGCTAACGAGCTAGCCTAGACAGCTAACCTCTGGTTAGCTAGTTCGGCAAAACAAGATATTGGAGGCTGGAGATCGGCTTTCTTCCTTTAATTCTCAGTGGATCATCAAGTTCTTCGAGTGAATATTAATGATTAACGAAACAACGCTTTAAAACTCAACGTGGTAGCATTGCAGGCTATTGAATTGTACAACTGTAGCCAACCTGTACTAGCGAACAAAGTCTTCCTTTTCACAGCTATGGCAAAACAATTTGATGGTGTTCAATGTCGCCCGTATAGTTGGACATAAAATAAACTAAGATTAAGAATTATTTTTTATATTACGTTGCAGTGCCATACATTTAATAAATATCAACACTTGACTGGGTTTCCCTAAGGAAATTGTTTAATGACACGCCACCTGAATCCTGGTGTATCTCTTCTGGCCTAAACAATAGGCACACTGTAAAATTACGCCTATGCTATTCTTTCCTGGTTGATGTGTTAATGTGCAAATTTGTTAGGATGCTAGTGGAGAGCTACACCTCACCCGAGGAAGGCTTGGCAGCTAGAAGTTGTATCAACTTCTCTCCTTAGATGTATTCACATCATGCTAAAATTGATAATCCAGAAAATGTCTATTACAGTTCTTGCATTGGACATTGAGTGCCCTGAGATAACTTTGTTATGATATGGCGCTATATAAATAAAATTGAATTGAATTGAATCTATCAATAGTAATTTATTGATTTATTGGGGGGGTTGCAGTTGCAGTTAAGTTATATATTGCTGGGTGTTTTTGGTCAGAATTATTAGTCAGGTATCAGACAAATTGTAACATGAATCTTTTTCAGATCAAGATCTGATACGATATTATCATGTTCCACGGGATACCAGTTACAGGAGGTGTGGGAGGAGGTAAGATATTCAAATGCATCTAATGTAACAATTTAAGCATTCAAATTGTCATCTTTTCAACAGTAAATTACACTTACTGTCACTCATTATTTCTTTACCTCAGCTCCGGCCAATAAACCTGAATTATATGAGGTAAATATAACAACTTTTTAATGCTTTAATTAAGGCTTTGTAAGCAGGATTTTTAATCTTTAAAAGCCTTAAAGAAGCACAATCATTGACGGAAATAGTTACAATTATCTGATTATTTTATTTTTTGAAATTGTTTTGAAAAACATGTACCTGGAAGAAAACCAAACTTACCCTTCTTATTGCTGTTACTTCTACAAGAAATGCTTAATTAAAACTGAACTAAAACCAGAGATCAGAAATATGCGATTGTTTGCTTGTTTGGCCTTCATCACAATTTATGTCTTTTCAGGAAGTGAAATTATACAAAAATGCAAGAGAACGAGAGAAGTAAGTGTCATATATTACCAATTGCCAGCATAATATGAGCACACAATAACCCAGGGATTCATAATGTGGCCAGTGTTGTAACACTTTTTTATTAACCCTGTTTCTGAAGGTATGATAACATGGCAGAGTTGTTTGCTGTTGTCAAGACCCTCCAGGCCCTGGAGAAGGCTTACATCAAAGACTGCGTCACACCGAATGAGTGAGTGATACTTGAGTTTATATTAAGTGTTGACTGACAAAAATACCACCTGTGACTTTGGTTGTATGTTTTTGTTAATGTGCAAGAGTTGTCTGTTCCAGGTACACTGCTTCCTGCTCCAGACTGTTGGTTCAGTATAAGGCTGCTTTCAAACAGGTGCAGGGCTCTGATGTGGGCTCCATTGATGATTTCTGCAGGAAGTACAGAGTGAGTTCAGTTCTTGTTTGGAGATGGTGTTATGACCCGTGTGACTCTGCTTCTACCATTTTTAAGATATATTTTATTTGGGTTGTGCTGTCTTATTAAGTTACACATGTCTTTTTGTTTCCTAGCTCGACTGCCCACTAGCCATGGAAAGGATTAAGGAGGATCGGCCAATCACCATCAAGGATGACAAGGGCAACCTGAACCGCTGCATTGCAGATATAGTTTCTGTATGTCCTCTCTCCCTTCCATCATATTAAGCAGTCAGTGCAAATGGGAGGCTTATTTTGAACGTGTGCCAGAATACAAATGGTTGCAGTCATATTTTTTTAAATAAATATTTCAGTTTAATAACTTGTTCGGTTCAAGCACTTTGTGGCCAAAGTGATTTCACTTAATTTGGCTTATCCTCTGGAAAGTCAGTGAAGAATGTGAATGGGTGTTGCCAGCTGTATCCGCTGCCAACTTTGATCTCAACTCATAAAATCAGCATACAGACGGTGTAATACTGGCAAAGACTGTGTCTCCTGTTTGTGTTGCTCACAGTAAAAAAAACAATTCATACTTCTTGTTGCTGGCAGTAGAAGTTGTAAAATATATTTTCTATCATATAATTTTGTCTTATTGTTTGTTTGTTCGCTTTTTCTCACCCACAGCTCTTCATCACTGTGATGGACAAACTGAGACTGGAGATCAGGGCCATGGATGAGGTACTTTTTTTTTTTTTAAGTGTAAAACTTTAATAATAAGCAATGGTTTTCAGTATGTCTAACTGATTATTTCCCCTTGGTTCAGATCCAGCCAGACTTGAGGGAGCTGATGGAAACCATGAACAGAATGAGCAACATGCCTCCAGACTCGGAGGCTAAGGACAAAGTCAGCCTCTGGTAAGTTACACTGGGCCACCCAGTTTACAGTGTTTATATGGTTGAGCCTCGTGCCATGCTAAGTACTGCTTTAGTCACAGTGACACACACATGAGGTGGAGTTGGCTGAGAGGTACAGCTGTGTGCCTCTCAACCAGCAGGTCATGTGTTTGACCCCGGACTCCCCCCGGTCTCCTCCCCAGTTGAAAGTCGCTTTGGATAAAAGTGTCTGCTAAATGCCTAAAATGTAAATGTAAAGTAACACATACTTTCTCGGGTGGGAATGATTGTAAAGGTAAACTAATAGTATATTTGCTGATGAACACTCATTCAGTCCATGTATGGTCATTTTCAGGAGACTATTTGTTATGGGTAAATTCTGTGGTCTAATGGCTCTTTGCAGTAGAAACATGGCTCATTTATGGCTCAGATGGCAGCAAGTTGATGTCAGTACCTGATTATAGGTAAATTAGTCCCTAATTACCTAGTTACCTCTAGTAACTACATATTTACTATGGACACCTGTGTTTACCCGTTCTGAAAATACTCTTGAAGTTGATTTTTCATGCAATAAGTAATTCAGTAAAATATATAAAATTGCCCTGTGGAGTGGTTTGTAAAAACATGCTCCATAGCGTTACTAGTTGTCAAAACCTCCACAGGGTACCTTTTAGGTATATTATGTATTACCAACATGGCTTCTCTATAGGTGCTCCTGATAACTTTCCTTAAAATAGTATTATGAATATCAAGAAGTGGAACTTGAAATTTCCTTTACTGCATGTGTAAGTTAAACTAAGTTTAGCATTAAGTTGCTACACTGTGTAGTGCTTAACAGTTTTGTCATAACTGCCATCTTTCTTGATTTGTGTTTTTCTCATCAGGTTGACCACCCTCAGCAGCATGTCAGCCTCAGATGAGTTGGATGATAATCAGGTGCGCCAGATGCTGTTTGATCTGGAGTCGGCCTACAATGCCTTCAACCGCTTCCTCCACTCCTCCTAAATCATCTTTCCTTCATTGATCCCATCTGTCTGAAATTCTGACTCGAATGTCTCTTAAGAAACACTCTACTTTCTCATTATGGTTATTGGTGGGGAGTGGATTTATATCTGGGCAGGTTTTATGTCTCATATCCCCCAATTCTTTCCTGTCATCTATTTCATATGTCCTTTTATTTATGTTCTGTTCCTCACACGTCACCGCTTTGTATACTCCACTGTGTCTGGTACATCATGCTGCCTGCAACCTTGCCCACCAGGTTCCTCGTGCTGTGAAATGCTCCATTGGCCTCTTTTCTAGCCAAACTTGTGTGATAAATCCTTTAATATTGGCCGTTTATTCTGCCCTTGAGAAAAAAGTTTACTTCTAACTTTGTACTGTAATATCGAAAAGGTCTAATTTTATACTAGTTTTGCAGAGCACCAACAAAGAAGCATGATCACAATTATATTGGGCAAAGTCTGCACGTGTAGAAAAGGCTGATGATTATATATATTTCTTCTTTTTGGTACCCTAATCCTATCCACTACCATATATACCATACCATGTTTGTTCTTATATCACACGTTTCTACAGTAGAATCCTGCAGCAGTTTTTGTCGATAGAGTACAAGAAGCTGACAGTTTGTCAGCTAATGGAAAATAAATGAAGCTGAAATAGTTGTTTGGACTTAAAGATGTTTAGACTGCACTTCAAGTTAATTATTGTACTGGTGGAAAGAATTATTTATGTACATTTTCTATCCCTGTTTTCTGTTTACTTACCATATCCATATTTCCTTTAGAAGCGAGGGTTTGGCCACATTAACAGGGCAAAAGCAAGGTGGACACAACCCCTCCTTATTTTGCTTGCTAAATATGTTTCAACCCTCAAACAACATTAGGGAGAACATATTTATTAAGATTTATCATTGTAAATAATAGGTTTGATTTTTAAATAAGAGCATGTAAGACCTTTTTAGAAATAAAGATTTACAAAATCTACCTCCAACTTCATTTGCGTTGTGTGTGAATAAGATTTGTTCGAATGTTTTTTCTTGTGTTGTCCATAACTATTTAACTTCTGATGTGACATGTTGAGAAACATGATAAGGGCTAGGGGTTATAAAATGTAAAGAGGAAAAAGTCTACTTCCTACACTGTTTATTCTTTCAAAGTGTTGTGATTAGTATGCCTTAATATTCACTTTGACCATAATCTTATTATTTCCCCTGGTTAAACATTTACTTTGGCTGCTGTTATTTCTCTGAAGTACCATTTAATATTAATGGGTTAGCCAGTGTTGATCTCTGACAAAGGCCACAGTTGACGCACCTTTACTGCGCTGGCTTCAATTTGCTGCAGAACTAAAACAAACAGAACAGCTGTTCCTCATCAAACGGGGACTTCATTCAACTTTTTGATGGAGGCCATGATGAGACACGCGACCTGTGGCGTTTCTTTACAACAAAGGAGGTGGTCTTATAATCCCTCTCCCATCGTCCACAGCACTGATCTCCTTGACAACACCAGATGCCAATCAATGGCAGCCATTTGAATGAGTGTACCAGGAAGCGTTTGTGCGGCGGCCCCTTTAAGAACCAGGCGGCAGCGTATTCGTTACCAGGACGACAGAAATAATGACAAAAGCAGTGTGGGAGTAACGAAACTTAAGTGCAGTGAGAATTGACCAACACATTGACAGATAACAACACATTCTGTACAGTACAGGTGAAACAAGGTGTATTTTTTCTGTCACTACATGGAGTTAAAAACTGCTGCTTCTCGACCGACAGTGATTGATTGAACTCTGAGCAACGCGACGTCCTGCTACAGGGTCGCCTGATAGGATACAAAACTACAGTAGGACTACTGCTTCCATTCATCTTTCTTTTTCTTTTTGCTGTGTCTTTTGGAAATTATTATTAAGCTCGATGCTGCAACTCTGATCCCGCTACTAACTGTTTTCCGGACGTTCAAGACCGCTGATCTCTTTCAGGAATAATCTAAGAGTATGGTGGTGCTTTCTGCATGAGCAGAAGATCGAACTGTTTGGGGAAAAAATGAGCCAGAAATATGAATCAACAAACGTGTCTGAGGTGGAGGAGCACATATCTCTCAAGTATGAAATCAAGAAGAGACTTGGAAAAGGGGTGAGTGACTTTGTCTCTTAACTTTACTGGATTTAAAGGACGTGGAGGTTACGTTATTCCAGGATATACAGTTAATAACAGAACTCCTTATTGCACCTTTGACATGAATCCCATTCCCCATTTTCAGAGCTGTTTCGATTTGCAGCCTCTTACGAGGCAAATCCCCCTCATCTACATCAACCTGCTCTGTACCTGTGCATACAACACATTTAAGCTCCCTTCTGTACTTCAACCTTAAGAGAAATTCCTGTAATTAGCTAGACTTACGGTCCTCAGTGAATACCAGTGTTGTAAGCGAGGGCTTTATTTACTTTGGCAGGACAAACTCTTTCTTTGCAGATCAGCTGATGTGTGAGGACACTTGTTCCCTTTAGAGTGCAAACCCTTTTGTTTTTCTCTCCACTGGTACTGGTACACATGACTAAGAAAAACCCTGGTTTCTTTCCATAGACCGTCCGCAGAGACTCACAAATTGCTGCTCAGCTTGAAATGGCTAAGTAAGTGGCAGTTGCCACGTAGTCTCGTCCTATTGGCTACCTAGACATACCTGAGGCCAGCCATGACTCATGTTACACAGCTGTTGAACTTGTTTACACTTGATTGGTGGGATATCCTGTGCAGTGATGCTTCAGGGAGCCAAACAGTAGTGAGCGGAGCTGTGCTAATTGGCTTTAGTGAGCCATAAAGCGCTTTTACAGCTTCGAATAAACTGTGTTTTGTCAAACTTCCTTTGTAATTGTGTCTCACTATCTTTTCTTCTGGAGCCTGGAGTAGCCGTAGAGTCAGGAGGGCTTTGTGAATCGGATCCGCTGCCTCCGGTGACAGTGCTACTCCTTGTGTCTCTACAGTAACAGTGTGCTCTGATGCCCTGCCTCACTGCTGCCTCTGTTATGCTTGACTTCACCCACCGCCTACATCAGCACCCTGACTCTCCCTTCACCACAGTCAGGGCTGACACAGAGGTCACGTCCTTACCTTTTCCTCTAGGAACATGGTGATCAGATGTGCAGTTTAAATTTTATCATTAAGATAATGTGGTTTTTTTTAAAAGGCACATAGCGACATGTTAATAACTTGGTGTCGCTAAATTTGAAATTTGTTAGGCAAAGAAAAATTAAGAGATACATAAGATAATAAGTATAACCTCCACCGTTCCTTCACGGGAGAATGGTCTTTCAGGGAAACTCATACACATGCAGCTGTTTAATAAATTAATCCAAAATAAAATATAACAGCTAAAATTAAATAAACAGGGAAAAGACAAAATCCGAATGAATAGAAACATTTGCAGATGGAGGAGCTGCTTGGATTTATGACCTCAGTATTTCTAAATTCCTGGCTTACAACCCTGACCACAGAGTTTCCACAATTTAGTTTTGTAGACATTTCTTTCCCAGGTTGGCTTCCTGCAAATACACCTTTTGAGCTGGAGCTTGGAGAAGAGGTGACTAGATGTTGTGTTACCAGTATTTTGTATCTGTCTCAGGCTTATGGCATTGTATGGAAAGCCACTGACAGACAGACCGGCGAGATTGTGGCTGTGAAGAAGATCTTTGACGCCTTCAGGAACAGGACAGATGCCCAGGTGTGTGCCTGATGTGTCTGATCTAAGTGACAATGAAGTAAAGTCATTAATGTAACCTGTTAACTTTATTAAAATCTTCATGTTATTATTATTATTATGTCTGCTATCTAGTCTAATGGTTCCCAACATTGTTGGCATGTTACCCCTTAAAAATATTAACGTGCGACCCACTGACGACCGTTGATAAGGACTACGGGTTATGACCATGTGACCAACCTAAAAAGTGATTATGTGAATAATATTTAGCGACACAAAGAGGTAATATCATCCAACAATTCACAAGACAAAAAGGGCAGGTCTGATAAGAGCGATCTAATTTTGTGTAGCAAATGTTTTTTTCTTTCCTATCCTGACAATTCTCTTGTAAGTCCTCAGATTTAGCTTGCGACCTCTTGAGGGGTGCTGACTCTCAGGTTGGAAACCACTTATCTAGACCAGTCACTCTGTATTTGACTCTCTCGCCTATTGGAATAGAAAGCTTGGCTTAATGATTAAATGGAACAGGAGGCTTGTATGTGCCTAGTTTATGGCTGTGTGTTGCTTGTGGAGTTTATATCCTAACTCTAATTTTCTTTCCTTTTGCAGCGGACATTCAGGGAAATCATGTTCCTCCAGGTAACAATAATAATTGTTTGAATTACATTAAGGTTAACTAACTTTGACTTTATCATCCTCTTAGTTTAAGTCCCAAAGACTCTGAGCCCCACTCTCTTTTCTCTCTTTGTCCAGCCTCTTTCTGAATGTGTTCATGTACAAAATATTAGAGACACTACATACAGTGATTGTTGTGTCTCAGGATACTGCTCTTCACTCTTTAGTCAGTGAAGGAGCTCCGTTCTCCAGGATGCAACCACACTGTCCCACTCTTCTCTAAATCCTTGTGTGACATATTCCTGTTTCACTCTTTATTTGACGAGCTACATTCATGTGACCTTCAGCTGTTCCACTGCCCCCTAATCAGCTGTCCATCTTCCAGTAAAACTCTGGTGATGTAATCGTGGTGTTTATTGGGACCGTTATGTAACCTCTGTGGAAACTTTCCCTGTTGTTTACACAACGTAGACACAATACCTGCCAGTTATTACGGGTCAAACAGCAGCCAGAGTGGGCTTTCTGTGTTTGTGTGTGGTTTCTGCTACAAAAAAAATCTCTATTCTGTGTGCAGGAGTTTGGAGATCATCCCAACATTGTCAGACTCCTGAATGTCGTCAGGGCGCAAAACGATAAAGATATTTACCTCATCTTTGAATACATGGGTGAGTGTTGGAAGCTGTTGCAGAGCTGCTCAGCTGTGGCACACAAACATAGCTTCAACAAATAATCGTCGATCAGATATGACACATCAACATGGGGAAGAGTAAAACCTACAGTTGTTCTTAGCAGTTCAACTTGGTACTGAAACAGTCTAGCTATGTGTGTGTGTGTGTGTGTGTGTGTGTGTGTAAAAGGGCTTCTGCTTCCCTTGGCCGGCTGCACTGTTTTACTGCTGAGTCCACAGATTGGCTTCCCCCTCTTTGCAGTCTAATCTATGACTGTACTCCAGCAGCATCCCAGCACAGATCTCTGGCATTTCATTTTCGTGATGCAGCTTGGTTGAAATCGTTGTATGCATGTGATTATAGAGAAGCATGTGATTAGCAACTCAATGCCCAAATCACTGCTGATAATGATGTTGAGTACCTCTGAGGATGATTTACAATCCAAACATTGGGAGTTGTTTCGGCGGCAGTCGTATTATCATCATTTTTTTCTCTTCCTGCTTTGTACCAGATACTGACCTGCATGCAGTGATAAAGAAAGGCACCCTACTGAAGGACATCCACAAACGTTATGTGATGTACCAGCTCCTCAAAGCCATCAAATATCTGCATTCAGGAAATGTTATCCACAGGGACCAAAAGGTACTAAGTATTAGTCATTAGAATTCATTTGTATGGATGGTAATGTGCTCTTATTTTGTTTTAAAAGAAATCCAAATGATGTTAATGATCTCCTTTTATCTTTGTTTTGTGGTGCTTGGAAATGTTCTGCGTGACCTTTGAAATATGGCATTTATTTATCTATTTATGGTAGTGCTGCAACAAACGATTACTTTATCGATCAATCAATGAATTGTTTGGTCTATGAAATGTCTGAAAATAGTGAAAAATGCACATTGAGTCAGGTTGAGGCCTTCAGATTTCTTGTTTTGTCTGAGCAACAGTCCAAAACACACAAGTCTACACTGATATAAACCACAGAAAAACAGAACATATTCACAATTATGAAACTGGAACAATGAATGTTTGCCATTTTTGCAATAAAAAATGACTTAATTATTAAATCTTATTATTATTAACGATCAACTATCAAAATATTTGCTGATTAATTTTCTGTCCGTGAACGAATCAATGAATTGTTCCAGATCTTATTTACAGCTTAAAATCTAAGTCAGTTTGTCTTAAATACTGTGTTTATGTAGTCACATTCAGTGACACTTGTACTAGTCTTCAGGAAATCTGCTGTCAACACAAAATGGTCTCTGACGCTAAAGACTAGGATTTCATCCCTCATTTTCTGCTCCTTTTTTTGCCTTCCGACCTCTTTTCACTCCTTGTGTAATTTCTGTTTTCGTACCTTGGTCCTGACCTCACTGCAGATGAGTGAAAATCAAACTATTATTGTCCTTGTAAAGAATGTTGCTCTTGTCTGTATTTCCCACAGCCATCCAACGTGCTGCTGGACACTGACTGTGTAGTCAAGCTGTGTGATTTCGGCTTGGCCAGATCACTCAACCAGATCCAAGAGGACAGTGGGAATCCAGCACTTACAGAGTACGTGGCGACGCGGTGGTACCGAGCTCCCGAGATCCTGCTGGGATCCACAAGGTATCAGCTGTGATGAGCATCTGCTGTCAGTATCTGTGCCGTATCTGCTGCTCGAGCTTGTTCACAACAACAGTTGATTTAAGAGGGGTAAAGAAGACAACACAGCATTTTAATTCAAGGGATAAATGACTTCTGTGGAAAATTAGGCAGGTGTTAGGAGTATACCAGACTGTAATAAGAGTACATCTTGTCCACAGGTACACCAAAGGTGTGGACATGTGGAGCCTTGGCTGTATCCTCGGAGAGATGCTGCTGGGAAAAGCCCTGTTCCCCGGGACGTCTACCATCAACCAAATAGAGAAGATCATGAGTACCATACCACACCCTAGCCCAGAAGGTGATTAAACTGAACTCCAGATTAAATTTATTTTTACCCCTCACACTTTACTTTTAGTAGTGGTCATCATTCATTACTTTGAATTCTTTCAATGCAATTTCATTTTCAGATATTCTCGCAATCAAGTCTGAATATGGATCCTCTGTCATTCAGAGAATGTTACTGAAGTAAGAAAATCTTTTCTTTTGCATTATTACACATAACATGTTAACAGTGGAGGGGTTCTTTTTGTATATTTACATGTAAATAACCAACAATCCACCTGTCGCATTTCAACTCACATGGATTACTTTATTTGTACGTGAATGCAGAGTGTGCGTAGTTCATGCTTGGCCTCAGTTTGACCATGTCACTCCTGGCACAGAGCTAGTTTAGGGAGTGACGATAACAAATTCTTCCCCTCCACTGGGAGGACTATTATGAGAGCCTACAGAGGGAGGTGGGGCTGATGATATGCTCAGGGAGCAGGAGCAGTGATTATTGTGGAGATGCAATGATGCAGCAGTGACAAAGCAAAATCATAAACTAAACAATGAGTTAAATAAACCACCTTGTTGAAAAAGGGTTGTTGGATGTGTGTTGCAGAGAATGATGAGATGTTTGAGTAAGCAGGGATTTCTCTGCTTCAACTTTGTCTGCTTAAAAAGGAACAGTATGGTTATCTATAAATTTACTCTTTCTAGTTACATATTTTTGTATTTAAAGAGGAACTTTTTTCACATCAAATTCTGTTTACAGGTCTTGAGGAGTATTTTCGGCATATGTGAGTTGTTGTAAAAAGCCTTTTGTGGCGGCAGAGGGAGCCGCACGAAGTCTGATACAAGTTTGAACATGAAATATGGGGAGTTAGAAAGAAGTGAGCTTACCAGACTTCTGTAGCCTGCTCCTCATCTCTGCTTAAGGTTAGTGGCCCGTGGCTATGTTACTACAGCTACTAGCATAACACACCCAAATCTCCGACCAAACTGTTGGTGGGTGGGTTGCATTGGGGCTAACGTAGGTGCCACGTTTTAACAAGGAAGACTAAAGTGTGGGGAAAAAAAGACAACATCTCTGATTCTGCTCTGTCCATCATGAGTCCAACAATGTTAGTAGGAGTGCAATGCTAAACCGCTGGTATACTCTTTAAAATATCACTCTTCCTTCTTTCACCAGACCACAGGTGCCTTTGCAGGATCTTCTCCAGCCGTCTGTGCCTTCTGATGCTCTGGACTTGTTGAGAGGTTTGCTAGTTTTCAACCCAGACAAGCGTCTGAGTGCTGAGCAAGCTCTCCAACACCCATATGTAGCCAGGTATTGCAGATCAAATATTCTGATTGATTCATGGATTAGTAGCTGTGGTCAGGTTTTCCTGTAGAGATTTTTTTTTAAGTTGAATGAAATCAAATTATTTCTTCTGTATGCTATGCTGGCTGTGCTAGATTGAGATTAAAGTGCTCAGTATTTTTATCATTATGTTATTGTTATTTCCATAAAGTGCTATCATTTATCCATAACTGTGTTTTCTGTCCCTGGAGGTTTCATAGTCCAGCCAAGGAGCCAGCTCTTAACTATGATGTAGTGCTGCCAGTGGATGATGATGTACAGTTATCAGTGGTTCAGTACCGCAACAAACTTTATGAGGTAAATTAGATAAATGTCTAGAAGGCAATGTTGAATTGTTGCATATGATCTGATCACAACTAGTTGTCTTTACCTGCAGATGATGCTGGAGAGGAGAACTAATCAGGGCATGCTAAGGCTGATCCAGCCAAAGGGTGGAGGCGGTGTCGGTAGTGGAGAGAAGGCCAGTGTGAAGGATAAGGCAGAGAAGGGCCCAGTGGCAGCGAATGGCAATGGGTGTGGTAACCGCGAGGGAAAAACACAACAGGAAAAGACTGATGAGCCCACACCTGAGCCTGTGAATGCATCAACCCTGCCTGCTGTGGAGAGTCCATTAGCTAGCCCTGGCTTGAGAAAACTCACATATAACCCCATCACACATGCCCCAAGTACGTCTGACTGTATCCGTACAGCTTCCCAACGGGTTTTGCATCGAACCTCAGTACTTTTTTGGTACTGACCAAAATATTTTAATTTAAATTAGCTTTGATTACTGTGTTTTAGACATTTAACATTAACATTTAAGAACTTTGTTTTATTTGGTTAAATGAAACATTTTTATATTTCTCAAAAAAAGGATCGTTTTGGTATCAGTACAGAAACTCTGGTATAGTATCGGCAATCATTTTAAACAATACCCAGCAGAGTTGCATGTCTTCACAATGAAATCTAAACACCATAGGTACATATATTTTACATACATATCTCAAACATACTATATATTTATGTAGCTGTATATTTTTTATTTATTTTACAAACACATTCCAGGTAGAAAACACAAACTCTTGTTTCCTTCATTCAGATGTTTTTGTTCGGAGTCCAGCTGGTCCTCCTCATTACTACCACTCCTCAGCAGCCAGCAGGAAACTAGTGGAACAGACCACTAATGGAGACACAACAACTTCACCAACAGAGGGCACCAACGCTAATGTAGTAAACAACAGACCTCAGTCATCTTACTATTCAGTTTCATTTTCTGTTGCTGTTAAATAATCTTGTTTTCTTTCATTTTTACACCGTTTTTATTTTGGGCTACTTGAATTCTCTCCTACTTATCTTTTCTTGGCTCACCCAGTATTTAGTTCTGTCTCTCATCCCTACCCTCACTAGTCCATGGACCAGATTCTCCAGCGTGGTCGCTCAGCCCCTGTGACCCATAGCCGTTCCTTCTCCTTGACCCTAAACCAAACCCAGAACAACCTGTTGGTTCGCAAGGATGAGCCACCCCTGTCCTCTGGGCTATGCGTCACATCCGCACGCCTGGTCAGTCCACCGCACCTCAGGACATGTCAAATATGACTCGATGTCAGGATACAATTTCAAGCTATCTACATGCTTAATGAAATATCAATTCAAAAATAGAATGTGTGAAAATATATGGATATTTTAGGGCTCAGTGGCTTGGCTTTACTTTCTTTTTCTTCCCATGTAGAACCAGCGTTCACATTCCCAGGTTCAGGAGACTCGGCCACCGCCACGGTTCAGCAAGAAAGTCTTTCAGAGTAACTGTAACGTGGCGGCTGCAGGCGATCCACGAGCCAAACTGGGCAGCTATTCCCAGGCCTATGGTACCATCAACAAGACTGACTTGGACCATCTGCTACGAAGTCGCCCTTCCAACCAGTAACAGATGTCATGGTTACATAGGGGCCGGGTGGCACCTGTGTTTGAACCATATACAGTCTATGGTTTGAACACACAACAAAGTTTGCTAGGATGTTAGCCACGTGGCAAACTGGAAGAGAACTTGTAAAAAGAAACTGTAAAGACTGTTAGGTCAAACACCTCTTGTATACTGTGTAGATTGTACCTATTGTTTGTGACAATGAATACATATTTGTAAAATCCAGTGTGACTTCATATTACATTTATGCAATTGTACCATCTATTCATGAAGATGTGCACGTGTGTGAAGTTTCACTCAACAGCGTATGTCATAGAATTGGATTACCAATAAGGCGAAGGGGGCAGTTGCCTTCAGGGGGCCCCCATATTAGGTGTGTCAATTGACACCCTTGAGTGTATCACAACATAAATCTGAGGGGTCATAATATGATTAATGAGGTAAAAAAAAAAAGAAAAGAAAAAACTATATATATTTTTTAAAGAGTTTAAACCTTTCTCTAATCTTTGCTTTTCACATGAAATATTTTATTAAATATTTTCACCTCTTTTGGCATCAAATAATTATTGAGAAGTCTATAGGGATATCCCTCTATGGTGCAACTGCTAACAACTCACACAGTTTTTTTATATAAGGGGTCACAAGCCAGGAAGGGTAGAAACAACTGGTTCAGTCTTAAACAATGCATTGCATTTGATAAACTTATCATGTGTTTTTTTCAGTGTAAAATTGAATCTGAAAAGTTACTACCACTTTAAGATATGTAGTAGTTCTTTCTGAAATGTACTAGAAGTATAAAGTAACATTAAATGATTATCGAGTACAAGTAGCCTACCTCAAAAGAGTTATGTTCCGTACTTTTGTACTCCTGCAGAACTCTGCAGATCTAGCGCTCTCGGTTGCAGTATTTTATTTGTAAAGCCTGCACAGATTTTTATTTGTCTCTCTCTTGTGACCCTAACGACGTTATGGAAGACACTGCGTCATTATGGTGAAGCTGAAACTCTGTTGTCATTTTGTGTAACAACCGGAGATTCCCACACACCACGTGACCATGTCGCGTGGTGTCGTCATTGGCTCTCGACCCAGTTGTTCAGTCTGAGTCCAGAGCGAGCGCGGAGGAGGAGGAGGGAGCGTTAATGTCGGCAGCTACTCTGCGATAAACACGTCAACGGTGAGTGCGTTAGAGTTTGTTGACAATATATCAGTCGCGCGCGTGTGTTTTTTTTTGTCGGTAGAATTGAGTTGTTTTCATTAAATGTGCTGGTTGTGCGGCTCGCGTGCACGTCTTCGGTGGGTTAGCCGCGGTCGCCATCCCTCCTGTCGCCAACGGTCACATAACGTCTGCGAGGTATAACGCTATAAAGCGGTAAATGAACAAAACGGATAGCTTTAGCGGAACAAAGCGAATACACCTGGCTTTTAAAAGAGCTGACAGCTCAGTACTGTAAACGCGGGGGCGCGGCGTGTGGTCGTCGTCCTAAAATAAAACATTCATGGATTCATCATGGCGAGCAGGGATACCATATATCTCCTGATGACTGAGAGTTTCTCGTTGTTTTTCTGCAGTGACGCTCTTTATAGCTGCGGGATTATAATGTGTGCGTTTGGTTGTAACTGATGATCGCAGTGTCGCATTTGTCTGCGGTGGTGAGGCCTAGACGGAGTTGCTGCCGCTGCAGCTGCACCATGACAACGGGGGTTTATGTTGGATCCCTGTTTCAGTTTTGTTTTCCAGTCGCGCATAAACTCCTAAATAGATCCGTTTTGGCCCTGATTGCTGTTTTACTGTTCCACCTGACCTAGCATATTGGCAGTATTTCTAGAAATTAAACGATTGATCGGTTAGTCAATCGACAGAAAAATAATGATGCAACTATTCTGATATTTGATTAACCGTTGCTCTCCTTGTAACACAGGCTTCAGTTGACTTGCTGTGTCTACGTGGTTGCAGCTTCTGGATTTGTTGAATGAGCATTTTTTTTCATTGATGTTGAGAATCACAGTGAAACTGTTCTTAGTGGATAATGATGTGCTAATCAAGAGCTCTGATAAGTGAGGTTAGTAGATGTTTCTGCTGTTGTGTCACCACCGAACTGTGTCCAGGATAACTGAATTTCTGTTGCAGCCACGAGAATAACTGCCTGATTATATACATCATTGTTTTTCTGCCATCGGAAAAAAAACCACAATTTCTTCTTCTTAAGATACTTTCAATTTCTAATGAAAATGTATTTCTTGTTATTACAACATACCACCTTATTTTGTTTCAACAAGAAAATGTCTTCATAATACTAATGCATGCGATTTTGGTCAACACAAGAAATCACAAAAAAGATTGTTATAATAAAATAAAATAATTTTAACTAAATCTCTTTTTTTTTTTTGGCAGAAAAATCTGTCCTGTTAATTGAGATTTCTTACACGATGGCACCAGTATGTAGCCATACTATGCTAACCTACCTAGTAACCATCTGTCACATAGCAAGGTGTCTGCAGGTTTGACATAGCCAGAGCTTCTGCTGCTGCTTTGGCGTTTCACAATGACAACATCCTGCCAGACTGCTGCATCGTCTGTGACAATTTCAAAATAGGACTCAAAATGAGAAACAAAAATCTGTGTAACCACAGTTAGTCGCTCATCATGTGAGTGTGACACAGCATTTTGTTGTTGATCACTGAGTGCAGTCCTAGATGTTGCTTTGTAGCTTTTGAATTGCATGTTCAAAAGTTGTGTATTTTCTTCTTTAAAATGAGATGGATTTTCATTTTATTTTCCCTCTTAAGTCGGAATTCTCCATTTAAAAAACCCCCACAACTTCCCACTTTTAACTTGTTTTGGCGGCACGCTGACCTCTGTGTAGGCCCCACTGCTTTGTGTGGCTGTTCCTGTTTTGTCACTGCGTTTCCTGGTGTTGCTCAGGCATGCACATAGCATGTTGTATATGGGTTTGTCGAGGTATTGTGCTAGCCTAATTGTGTTAACGTGGCTCTCTGGCTAGCCCACTGAATCCCTCCCTTTAACCTAATTCTCCTAGTGATAGCTATCAGCAGAAGCTGGGATAGTGGCACTGTCCTTATCCATGGCATCGGGGCGTCTCTCCTAAGAGGATTCTATATCTCCCACGTAATGCTTGTAAGCTGCACAAACAGAGCCTCAAACGGACTCACCACAACTCTAAAAAAAACTGTAGTGTCTGTGTTCACTTTCACCACCTCAGACATGTAAGTGTAACTATTGTGGTTATTGAATTGAACTTGTGAGATGAGTGGCTGGCAGAGAGCACACACTTTTAATGTCCTTTGCTGAACCGCCTAACCTTTCTTTCCTTTCTTTTTGTTTTACACTTTTTGACTTTATTAATTCAGGTACTTGTTTTTAGTGGTTGCAGCTACATGTATCAGTATGTTGTGAAAATATCGGAGCAGAAGGCCGTCTCTACCGATCTAGCTGTTGTGACTTCATGCACATTATTGTCCCATTCTCTTGACTGCACGGTGTGCCGCTGTGGAGGCAATCCATCATACACAGATAAAAAGATAAACGGACCAGCACGGATTAATTCAGTGCTAAAAATGTGAAGTCACTTCTGTTGAACTGGACTTACAGGATCATCATGAGCTTTTGCCACAATCTGGAAATACAAATATGAATGAGGCCTGATGGATAATTAAATAGATTTTTGACTTTCTGCAAAATCATACTTTGATGATGATGATAGTCTCAGTATGTTATCATTCTACAAATGTCTTTTGTCCAAGCTAATGAATCACAACAAGCTGTAATTGTAGATGAGCAAAGTAGGTTATTGAAGTTTTTGTAAGAGTTTGCCTTCATGTAATAGGCTACATAACGGGAGCACAGCAGAGCTGAAGTGACTAATGGACAGAAAAATAATCTGCTGTTACTATTTTGATAATACTTTAAGTGATTTAAAAAAAAAAGTCAAATATTCCCTGGTGACAACTTCTCAAATGTGAGCTTTTGCTGTTTTTCTTTGTCTTATGAAATTAGATCTGGATCGCTTGATTTGACAAAGAAATGATGACATCGTCTGGGGCCTAATGAAATCCTTAAATATACCTAACGATTAATCTATTAATGGACTTCTGATTAATAGATAATGAAAATAACTGTTAGTTGCAGACCTAGAGCAAAGTTTATTGTCAGCATGGTATTAGGATCATTTTCTGTGATTTCAGCCTTGCTGCCCAGCCCTAACATGGATGGCGAATTCTCTCAAGTCCTGAGTTACAAACTGATATGCTTGACATGGACATTGGACAGGGAGGGGATCACATGTTTTGACAGTGTGCGTCACGTGATTAGTTAAGGACACTTGGGTTAATCAGTTACATTTCTGGGTTGACAGACGTCCTGTCTTGTGTAACATAACCATTGTGTAATTATTGAGTTGGGTGTTTGTCAATTCAGATCAAGAGAGTGATCATTTTTACTAATATTGACATCAGTGCAAACATTTTAACTGACAGATGTTTTATTTTTTTTTTCTTCAAATCATAAATGCTGTACTCACTCTGTGTACTGTATGCCTCCATTACACAACCATTGTTGTCCGGAAGTCCAGGAGGGATTTGGCTCCTCAGATAATTGTAATCTGTTATGATCTTAATGGAGGATGTCAGCATGAAGCAGAGCCAGTACTCGCCATGTTTGTCTGCAGTCCCTCACCTCACAGTCCTAGTGATGGACAGACAGAGATCATGAGGACACACTCTGGAGTCTGCCAGGTCAAAATAGAGCAGTGTTACATAACACTAGATTCAGATTCCATTGGCCTGGAAAGAGGGGAGGAGAACGATAGAGGAGTAAGAGAAGCAGTAAACATGATTTTTAGCTATCCAATCTGCCACTGAATGGATATTTCTCTACTCCAGTGTATGTCTTTGATTAGTGGTGTGTGTGTGTGAAAGAAATAGCACAAGGGCTGAGTGTGTGCTTGCTTGTGTTTGCATACGTGTGTATAGTTTAAACAGCACGAGCCTATGCGCCACTGTAAAGTCAGTCTGCTGCCCACTTAAGCGCTTCTTTTGAAGTCAGCAATTAGGGGAAAGGTTTCTGGCACCCATCCTGCCCAGCTGAAAGTTTTCCTCCAGGCACTGCAATCCTTTACGAAACCTGCACAGCACATGTGGAAGCAGTAATCACCCTTGTAAATCTGTCCTCGCTTGCAGAAAGATATCTGTTTTCTAGTGTGCAGCTGTGTGTCATGCTTCATTAGCATTATAGATTGCAGTGTTAATGGCATAGAAACCTGTTGACCAGGGATGTGCAGGGGCCCAGTGGTGGGGGGGAGGGGGGCACTGCAGCAATGGTCAATATGTCAAGTGTCTTCCTAAAATAAAGCAGATTAATAATACATTTGGTTACCACGGCACCACCTGCGTCTATGGTAACACTGTCAGCACTAGTGTGGACAGTGTTTGCCGCCGCCTCATTTCTCTCCCACCATGCATCCCTGCTGCCTCACGTTCTCTGCCGGCGAAATCCATAAAGCCTGTGTGTGTTCGATTGACAGTTTTATTTAGGTATGAATGTAGCCCGTGCTATCCACTGCAGTGAAAGGGATCCAGCAGACCTCTGGTTGAACCTCGTTATTGGAAATGACAACAAAAAGAAAAAAAGAAAACTCTGGAGGAGGCACATAAAACCACAGTTCAGTGGTTGATTCATTTCTGCCACAGAGTTCCCCTACCGCCACCATCGCCTGGCTGGGTAAAATTGACACTAGAGCAGAAATTATTCATCTCAAATGGATCAGAAGAAAATGAATCGGCAACTCTGTTGATAATCTGTTAATTGTCAAAGTCACTTTTTCCAGCTTTTCCATTTTGCGGATCTGCAGCTTGTCTTTGTTTTATGTTAAAGTAAACTGAATATTTTTGGGTTAAGGACTCTTGATCAGACCAAACAAACAATTTGATTATGTGACCTTGGACTTGGACTAGTGAACTATTTTCTCACAGTTTATAAATGAAATAATTAATAGAGAAATTGTTTAAATATGTTGCAGCCCTAATTGACATTAATTCAAGTCAAGTTGGTAACACTAAACACCCAATATGAACCATTAGATAGTGGGGTGCATTATTTGGCTGAGGTGGTTTATTATCTGTCTAAATGCACACAATAAATTCACACTGTTAAGGCAAAGTAGCACACTATTATGATTGATATTTTTATTATTATTATTATCATCTGTCTTCTGAAAACTTTTTTGTGCAGTCAGCACAGCACAGGCAGTCTTTCTGGGAACTGCGGGTGCTGCCATTGTGTGCCTCACACACATTGGCAGCAGGCTTTTATACTGGACTACCCTTAGCAGCCATTGCCAGCAATGTGTGTTTTCAGACATGCCTGGAAAGTCATCCATAAACAGTGAAATGCCCCTCCCATAACCGTTCTTCAGAAGTGTGACGCAAGTGTCTTATCTGGTGTTTATAGTGACTTCCTAACCTGTGGCCTATTTTCTGATATTAAATCGCCTGCTGCGGCCCACTGCTTCTCAGTGAATTACCACAGGAGGAGTGTAAACTCATTAATAACTCATACCTTCTTTTCTCCTCCTCTCTCACCTCCTCTCCACTTCAGCAGCTGAAACATCTTACATTACTTATCATTACATACACATATGTATCGCATATTCATAATGTTTGTTCATTATGAAAAAAATATATATATTTAAAAAGACATGTAACACAGTATAATGTTACATGTCTATGTAACATTATACACTATAATGTCACACTCTTAATAGCTATTCTATTCTACCAATATCACATTTTGTTGCTGATATAACCAAATCTAGCTGTGGCTGTGACCATTTGATCTCACATTATATTAAGGACTCCATTAATGGTTTTCATGATGTTGCTTGTTATTAAACTAATAATTTACTTGCCACTAGCTTTTAAATCAAACTGTGGTGCATTCTGTGGTGGCTGCAGAATGAATGTCCGTTTTTTTTTGTTTTGCTTATTTGACAATCACTAAGACCTCATGACGAATTCCATTTTATCTGCTGTTTTAGCAGAATCAAAATCAGTCTAAAAAAAGGAAGGCTAAAGGGCACAAAATGATGATAAGGATGGAATTTAGTTTGTGAAAGAGAAAGGCAACGTGCTGTAGCTCTGCTCCACACTTCTGTTCTTCCTGCTGCATTGTTTGATTGCCTGTCACCTTTTTAATCAGGCAGATGCAGTATTTGTGTCTTTGCCAGTTTGGCGTAGAGAGTGTGCCGTCATTTCTCCCCTTCGTTCTGGTACATATGAGATGTAATAAAGACATTGAAATTATATGAATATAAAGTTGAAAATAAAAATTTGATTTAAATCTAAATCTATATTTGTGTTGGATGCAGAATGTTTTTTATTTTTTTTAAGCAAATTAATCTTAAATCTACTTATCTTCTATTCATAGATTGTTCTAGCAGCAGAGTGAGCCTTCACCCACAATATGTCTCAGGACAAGAGTGGTTACCCTGTTATGGGTGAGACCAACCCACTTCATAACAACGTCTACGGACCCCCCCAGCCAGGTTTCGGCATGCCCCCTCCCAACTACAGCCAAGCCCCAGGGGGACCGTACCCACCAGCAGCCGGCTATGGACAACCAGGCTTCCCCCAGGCAGGGCCAGGTTTTGCCCCTGGTCCTTACCCTCAGATGCCTTACCCTCAGATGCCCTACCCACAGGGACCCTACCCTCAGGGGCCTTACCAGCAGGGAGTCGCACAGCCAGGCTTTCCCGGTGACGACACAGGTGAGTGTTTAATTAAATATGTATTTATAAACAGCCTTTTCCCTTTATGGGCCGCCTTTATTCTTTGTTATTAGATACCTGAATGTGTCACATTATTTTGACAAAAAAAAACAAACACGCTAGTTGTGTTCATTTTTTACTTTTCCAAAACGTTTCCTCTTTGCTCCATAAAGTTGTCTCAGTTTTCCGTGTAAAAGTTACCCGTTTGGATAAACCATTACTGGTTCCACTTTAGATCAGAATTAACACAGATGATGGGCAATCAATGAGATGATCAATACTACCGAGCATGCTGAAAACACCACAAATCTGTCCATTGTCTTTTTTGCTTTTTAAAATTATTTTTATCCCAATTGTCGTCCTGTTGTTGTTGTCGTTCACCAGCACCTGCTGGCAGCCCTGGTTACCACGGGCCTCCATCTTACTATGACAATGAGGAGTTCACCAACTCTGGCTTTGAGGACAAGACCATCCGGCAAGCCTTCATCAGAAAAGTAGGTCCTTTACCGTTTCAAACAAATAAAATGGATCTGAATCAAATATAGCTTGCATTATAACTGAAAATATATTATATGATATAAACATTTTTCATCTCACCAATCGCTTCATTCCTCTCTCCCACCAGGTCTTCATGGTTCTCACAGTGCAGCTGCTGGTCACTTTCTCCTTCGTTGCCGTCTTCACCTTTGTCGATGAGGCCAAGCTCTTTGTGCGACGTAATCCATGGACGTACTACGTGTCCTACGCGATCTTCTTCGTGGCTCTCATCGTCCTCAGCTGCTGTGGAGAGTTCCGCCGCAAGCACCCCTGGAACTTGGTTGCACTGGTAAGAACTTGGCCTCATGCCAAACCATAAAAACAGTTTTGATTATTTTCACCATATTCGGTTGTTTTATAGCCTAAATAATCAATTAATTGAGAAGATAATCAACAGATTAATCAAAAATAAAAGTAATTGTTAGTTGCAGCCCTACACTATTGTACTGTTTACATTAATGTTCAGAAGATAAATATATAACGTCCGATTGTAATAATAGTCTGTCATACAATAGACCACAGAGTAAGTAGGTATTTATGAGCCCTCAAGTGAGTAAAGTTATTTTTACCATCCGGTTTCTGTGTCTTGCAGTCCATCCTGACCCTGAGCCTCTCCTACATGGTGGGCATGATCGCCAGCTTCTATGACACAGAGACTGTCATCATGGCTGTGGGCATCACTGCAGTGGTCTGCTTTACTGTTGTCCTCTTCTCGCTACAGGTCAGTACACACAGCTGCTTGAATAAATGTTTTTAAATGTCCACACACACACACAGACAAGCATCGCCCCTCTGGTTCTTTGTTATTTGAGCTGTTAAGCAAAAGTGAGAATTTCCTTTTGATTCGTTTTTCACAGTGAGGTGTGCAACCTACGCAATCCCACACACTGCCCACTGACACAGGAATATCGTTACCTTATAGTTATAGCCTCTGTCTATTTATCTGTGAATACACTGAACAAGTTTTATTTACAGTAACAACTTTATTTATATTGCATGTAGAGACAAGCTGACAAAACCAGTTAAAAGTGCTGATGTGGAGCTTTCATACATTATCTCATTTTTGTCTCTAGATGTAGAAGACAGTAGAAGACAGATATTCTTTTAACTGTAAATTGTTGTTTTGTGATTTACAATGACAAACGCACACTGATATTGGAAAATGAGCTGTGTTGAAACCCATTTTCATGATCTCATCTTTTCTGTCTTTACCACAGAGCAAGTATGACTTCACTTCCTGCCGGGGCGTGCTGTTTGTGTGCCTGATCGTGCTGTTGCTCTTCTCCTTCCTCTGCATCTTCATCCGCCACAGGATCCTGCACATCGTCTATGCCTCACTGGGGGCGCTGCTCTTCACCTGCGTATGTTTCCCGCTCATATTGAGTCCTTAAAAAGTCCTTTTCCCATTGAAAATTCAAGTGGCTGTTGCTTATACTCGGTTTGTGCTGTTATGCGGGAAATTTCAGAGTTACATTTGCAACAGTGTAATGTTCAGTGTGATGTCATTACTTGAGCAAGGGGAATTGTTTTTCATGCAGTTGGGTAACTTGATATTTGTTGGGTAATGGCGTCCAGTTGTCTGGATACGTCAGTTTCATGCTTGGTCCTTACCTTCAGATGAACTTTGTTATTAAGTTCTGAACATAGGACCGTGCATCATGAATTGTTAAAACAATAAGAACATTTTAATATATAGGGGGTAAAATAAGTGCTACAAGAATATCACAATCACAATCAGAACCAGAATCAGCTTTATTGGCCAGGTATGTGTACATACTAGGAATTTGACTCCGGTATTATCTCGCTCTCAATGTAAATACGTGAAGTAGACAAGAAATGTTTTTATGATACAGCAATATGCTTATAATGGATCAAAAAGAAACAACGAAAACATGAAAGGATGGCATTACCAACAGTTTCCAGTGTGGCAGCCATGTTGTCTCAGAGCCTTATTGGGCATTCAGGCATAAACTGCCCTGCATTGGTGTGGACATCTTCAGGTATCTGCAGTGAAATGTGATACAGGAAGTCAGAAGATCCATGAGTTTTAAGTTTAATCAGGTGCCAAAACACAGCAAATTGCTTTATAATATTATGAGGAATGATTTTAGTGCCCTGGAAAGTCGGCTGCTCAACGTTGGCCATCATTTCACAATCTTTTGTTTGCGAAGCTCGTAAGGTAAACGGTAGAAATACAGCATTCATGTTACAAAGTAATCTACTAGGAATGTGCGACTACACGTCTTTGATTGATGTACTGGTATTGGTCCTTAGCCTAATGGTCATAATCCATGGGGAAACTTGAGAGGAGATTTAGATATGTCTGACAATATTATCTTAAATAACAATGGTTATCCTGTACACCATATTTAAACTTTAAGCTGTAATATTCATAATGAAAAAGTTGCTTCTTTAAGGGATCTGCGGCTGTGTTATGACCTTAGTTTATGGCATTATATGGATATATTTGATGGATGTTACCAATAGCATCTAAAACAATAACTGACAAAATACATTTTATGCCATTCATCTTAGATTAGATTAGAAGTGTAGACATTTCCTGAAATGATTTATGCCATCCTTGCATCCTATGCCATATTCTTTGCAGTTTTTGGCTGTGGACACTCAGCTTCTCCTGGGCAACAAGAAGCTGGCCCTGAGTCCAGAGGAGTACATCTTTGCTGCCCTCAACCTCTACACTGACATCATCAACATTTTCCTCTACATCCTGGCTATCGTGGGACGCTCCCGCGAATGAGGCTGCACCTTCAATAGAACAGGAGGGAGATCGAGAATGCCTCCCTTTATTGTGAAATGTTGCTAACTTGCCCCTTTCTCTCCAACTCCTTAAACTTTTTCTTCACTTTTTTTTCACATGATACTCTTTGTGTTCTCTCCCATCACACGCACACAAACAAACACACACGCGTGGCGTTGAGCTGTGAAGGAAATGCAGCTGAGAGGGACACTATTAACGTAATGATCTGTCTTTTCCTCAACCGTGACCACTCTGCTTGCTGTAATCGTCCTCTGCTTCTACTAACACAGGTGGCTACGTTATGTATTCCAGTGTGGCTCGGCACATACAGTATTAAACATGTATCCTGTGGGTGCTTGGCACTCAGCCTTGCCTTGCTGCAGAGATTAAACAGAAAAAGAGCGGGGAAGGTATCGGTAGCGCTCGATATTGATGTAAGCCAGCTTTGCCTGAAGTGAAGAAGTTAGTGCTAGAAATACCCTACTCCTCCAGTCTGTCTGTTCTCCCAAACATATCTCTCCCTTTCAGCCTGCTGGTGTAAAGTACCTCTGCATGGCAACGTTGGAAACACAACTGAAGATGTGTTATGATTCTTTAGAACTACCAGAGGGATACCTCTGGCTTGCTTGTCACAGCTGTAAATAATTAGGTGTATTACTGTATATGATGCCCCTGCCCCTGAAAGGCATGCTGGAGTGATTCATATGGATGTGTTGCATTTTGGGGAAAATATGCTCTGACATCAGAACTTCACTTACCCAGTATGGTAACTTTTAATGACAAAAGACTGAAGATCACTGTTGGATGTATATGACAAACATGAACATAAATTAATATTTATAAAGTATATATTCTTATGGAATATCATTTTAAAAGGAAGAAACATTCAGAAAGTTCTGAAATGATTTCAATAAATTCAAAGCTGAGATGTCTCCTTACCTTCTTCCTTTTCGCCCCCCTTTTTTTTTCTTTACTGTTTTAATTTCTTCTCAGCTGGTCATTAACGTGAAGTGATAATTTAGGGCTGTATTTATTTTTTCGCACTACAACTAATGTGAATCTATGTTGAAGTATTGGGCTTTCTCACCACTTTTATACCAAGCTGATCTAAGTTTTAGAACTTCTGAATTGACACCAGCCTTGAAGGAAAGGGTACTTATAATTTATCTATTTATTGATCTTGATGTAGATAACAGGGTTGCTTTGAAGTCACTATTAGCTGGTGTTGAGGGAAAACAATCTCAGACTGTTGTTTGGAAATGTACAAAGACTTCATTACTTAAGTTCATTGTGAAACCATAACTTACTGGTTACACTCTCGCTCAACGAAGTGAACCAACATGCACTGGAAGCCAAAATACTCTTACACATAGACACACACACACACACACAACTTGAATGGTACATTTAACATGAACTGCATTTTTTATTCTGTGATTTCTGTTTTGACTTTTCACCTCTTGCATGACCCTCTCCTCCCATATGCATGTGCTGGTAATGCACACTGTACAGGTATTCCTGTTTTGGAGAGACACAGTGTTGTTTGACAGCCCTGTTAGACTTTTTTTTTTAAATTTTGTTTGTATCTAACTAACGTGTACATGTATATAGAACTCCTTAGTGGTTTGATGTGTATAGATAAAGTAATTTCGGGGCTTTGTAGGTCTGTTTGCATTGTATATTGGCATTAAATCAAAGTGGAACCGCATTCCTCTACACTGCTGTTAGCTTTTCATTAAAACTGATACAATGAAAAGGTGTTACATGTTGTGTTCATTTACATTTCAACTTTTTGTCTGGAAACTGCACATGAGATGAAGAAAGTTATACATCCACAGCCCCTGTGATTATATCTGATAAAACTGAACCGGCTCAGTTCTTGCTTGTAATTGGAGCCTGACTAATAAATCGGAATGGCCAATATTATTGGCAGATTTGAACTTATCACAGATATCAGCATAAACATACATATAATATATAAGTTGCAGTACAAAATGCTGAAGATGTGTTTAACTTAATTTATGAACACTTGCCATTTCATAGGTTGTCAGCCATAAAGCTGAGACTTTATTCTTCCCACAGAACATATCATAACCAAAGTTAATAAATAAATAAATCCTTATTTAAGTGTGTCTTATATGTTTGTGTTAAAAACATATGTATCAGTCAATTCAGCATTATTGTTTTTTAATAATTAATATTGGCCTTGGCCTCAAAAGTTCTGAATCAATCGAAGGTTTAAGGCTTATGAATAGTGGTTACCTTGTTTAAATGTCATCGAAATAAAACATCAAATTAAAAGAATGATCATGACCGGTCATTGGGGGTTTGTTACTTGTGTTATTTGCAACTGTAAATGAGGACATTTAAAATAAACATTGCATATCAGCTTAACCCTGAAGTTATTACTAGTTATTACTATTTTTTCCAATATTTGTAGACCAGCAATAATCGATTTTCTTCCAGCCACTGGCGACAGCTAGTCCATTAAAAGTGTATGCTGTCCGGAATTAACTTTTATCTGTAACTTTAACTTTTACAGTTATAAATAAATAGTGGTGCACGCGCACCTCTGTTGCGTCTGAACGTCGCGTTCTGTCCACGTGCGCACGTCAGTTGGGACTGGAGAAAAAGAGCGCGAGCTTCATCCGCCTGAAAAGTTTAGTAAAAGACTCGCCTGGCTGGATAAACATGAGCGAATCGGCAGGTTAGACTTCGTAAATTTAAGTTGAACTATAAGTCACTATAGTGGCAGTTAATTTACTGCATACATGTTAGCATCTACCATCCAGTTGTAACGTTAGTTGCCTCTGTAACTTTAAATGTTAGCTAAAATGTCGCAACAGACTGCAGAATAGAAAGACAGTGGTTAAATGTTAAGTATCGTCGTTTGTGGTCGACCAATCACTCAAATATAGCAGTTAATTAAGTGTTATTCAACCATTTGGTTTAGAAAAAGTCAGTGATGTTAGCTAAGAGAGGAACGTTAACGTTAAAATATATGGGCGCTGTACCTGTTTTAACCCACCTAACATTTCATCCAGTGACACCTGCAGCTAGCAAACATGCTCGTAGCAACACGAAGGGGAGGTAAGAACAAAAACGTTTGACTTGTCTAACATTTCTTTTTATTTGCGTAACAGGATTCAACATTGCTGACTTGATTATTGTTAAGCTGCAGAAAGAAGGTAAAGTGCTCCAGGTTGCACAAAGTGGGCCCACAAATGAAACAAATCTTGAGATACAAGGCTGATGTATTTTCACCCCCAGCTGGAGGAGTGCAGGAGCCCAAAGTTGAACAGTTGGTGAGCAAGTTAAGGAGGCTGCAACAAGGTAGTGTTTGATGACTTGGACCTATCGAGTGTTTTAAATTGCTAGTAAATCTTATATTTGTAATTTTCATGTGTACATTGTATTTCATACTTTAGTGAAAATGTGATTGACATGGAAGGTAAAGGCTTGCTCAAATTCAATAGCGACATATTTCTGACAAATGAGAAAGATTAGTTTCTATTTATTCGTTTTGTTTTCTAGTATATAATGTACACATCTCCACCTTTTTCCCTTTTGTATTTGGATTTAATTAGTTAAAAAAATATATTTATAAAGCCGCCCTTTATTTTCATAAAATATGTACTCAAAGCTTGTTTACTTGGTTTTATATCAGCTGTGTAAGATAATTGTACTCAGTTTTAAACTAACGTTACTGTAAAGCAACTCGGTCAAGGAAAACGGAGAAGTCACTGTCGCGGTCTTCCGTCTTCGTGTTAAATAGCGCTCTTGTCGCGCATGCGTGAATTAATCGACGGTTAGTGCATTATTTAGCCGTCGAATAAGGAGATTATTCATCTGATCAATATGATTAGCTATTCTGTGCGACCCAGTATGAATTAACACTGGTGACATGGCTACAACAGAACGTGAAGTTGCTTGACAGAAAGTTTTGACATTTTAGTTGCTCTTTGTGAGGCTACACTTCCGCTTCCGCTGGTAAGTCACGTTGTTTTTTTTTCTTTAATTACATCAAAACGCAGCTAAAAATCACCATGTGCACCACGTGTAACGTGTCCTAAAGAAATAACCTGCTCGTACAACATGAAAACGCTTCAACACGGAGGTCTGAGATCGACGGAAAGCTTTGTGAATGTGCACCAATGAGAAGGCTGGGTACGCCGATCATATGCTAATGAACACGCATTTCCTTTTCGGTATAACATAAAGTATAGCATATAGAACAAAAAAAAACATTATAAATGAAAATTGTGGAGTTCCGCGCTCAAGTAAAACAATATGTAACAAGTAAATATGGAGCTCTACCGCGGGAACTTAAAACCGTGAGTTAGACAGCTGTACACACTGACTATAAAGGTTCTTACAACGCTTAGTCGATATCTTCAGTGAGGTACATCCTTACCTGTTACTCCTAATAAGGAGTATCAGAACATGATGAATGGAGGTTCATGAGATATGATTAATATCTCCATCTTGTAGGGAACAGCAACACCCTACAAGACCCATTCTGACAAACTTGTAAAAAGTAAAATTAGTATTGACTTTGAAAGCAAAGTCTCTTAATTCAAATGAACTCATGGCATGCAGTCAAAATATAGAGGTTTGGTTAGAAGTATTCATAAATACCAAGTTATGTCATGTTTCACAGATTTTTAATGGACTCCTGAACATATATTTTATACCAATCTCAATTAAACCAGCATAACAGTTGTTACGTTTCAGTTATTCTGTTTTATTCAAGGTAAAAGAGCCCTGGAAGAAGAAATTAAGGACATCAAATCAGTCAGTGACTCTTTGCAGAAAGAGCTAGAAACCCGTAAGACACAAAATCATCAATAATTATTTTATTTTATTATTTTATATTGTATATTATTACTAGGCATTGTTTTTTTTACAGTACAAACTGAAGCATACCAACTTGAAGGAATCTATAAAGAAAAAGAAGGTACACATGTCTAACATGCAACTGTAAATATGTAATTAATTCAAGGCCTATAAGAGATTTGATGCAATAAATATGAGTGAGCTGATGAGCAAATCAGTTACTGTGTTGTTTTTCTCCAGAGTTGTGCAGGAAAGTGGAGTTCCAGTGTGAGGAGTCTGAGCAGGACTCTGCCAGGTGAGCTCAACACTAACCGGATAATACTATTGAATGTCTTCTTCCAAAAGGAGGGTGCTTTAGTGTTTTTGTGAAGTCTGGACATGACCCATCAACACTTTTTTTCATATTGTGACACCTCAATTGTGTATTTGCGAGGTGTAACACTAGATGGCAGCAACCTATCTTTGTAGAATCCTGTATTTTCTTTCCTTTGATTAATTGTTTGCCATTAAACTTGCATTGTTTAGATCTACTGTGACATATTGGATTTATTTTCTTCAGTCCTGCTGTTAGTTGTGTCAATTTAGACTTGTTCATCTTCAATTTTCTATGTGAACTGTTTATTTAATTAAATATTTAAAACCTTTAATATAATGTACAATATTAATTATACATGTTTATTCAATGGCATATATTGACCCCTCCACTAAGATGGATAAACTCTAGCTATGACTAAATTGGCAGTTTGTGTGAAGCCCTAAAGATCTTTGGACTTTGTTGTTGTAGCATCAAGGCCAGTGATTGTATGATTGTATCTTAACCATTCTGGACATCAACTGTGGATTTGCTGCTGGCAGAAAAAACAGGATCATGTATTCACATTGATCCAGTATTGCACACAGCAGGTTTACATTGTTATAGACTTGTTCTTAAATGACCATTACCTGCAGATCAACTCGCACATGCAACAGATCAAAGTTATGAAGTGATGATCATATTTAATCAATTAAACCTTACGCCAAGTCTACTGTAAACATTATAAGGCTAGTTGAATTAATGGAACTGTGGTTTATATGTATATATTCTGTAGTGATTGTGATATATTTTGTACTGAGTGATGAATGGTGTGTTTGTTTTGCAGGCTGTTAAAGCAGAACAAGAAAAGTGACAAACTGCTGGAACAGTACAGATGTGAAATACAGGAAATCAAGCTTAAACACCGGAAACAGCGGTACCTATTAAAAGTGCAATGATATGTTACTTTTCTTTTTACAAACCTATTGAACAACCTTGTAAATGTCATAAATTGACTAAAGTCAGCCTTGTTTTTGCAGGATGAGGTTTGAAAATCAACTCCATCAACTGATAGAGCAGCATAAGAATCTGCACTCCATCTTTGTGCGTTTTTCTGTCATATAAAAATGAGTGAAACTTAATTCCCATCTGTATTTCCCCCCAACATCTCTAAAATAAATTAATGAACATGTGAGTTGTTGATATTAATAATGACTGTTGACTTTCAAATTGTTACTTAGACTCCAGAAAGGCTCCCAGATGAAATAGGGAGTGCTGAGAATACAAAAAGTCAGCTGTTATCAGCTGGTTAGTATCTTATATTTTATGCACATTCTTCTGCAAACATGCATGCAGTAAAATATTTCTTTTTGTACATGCATGAATGTGGTGTTTGTTTCTACTTCTAACCCCTTTGATCTGTTCTGCGATTCTTATAGAACAAATGAAGCTGGCTCAGCTGCACCGCCTCACCGAGGAGCTAGAAGAGGTGAAGAAACAGGGGTAGTCAGGGAAAACAGCTACAGAGACTCAGGAGTAGTAAAACTGCATGTTTAGAGAATTAAAATCAGAGGTCATCTTCTGAATCTATTAGTCCAAGGGTTGCAGAAACTAACCAAACCTGTACAGCACAAAAACTAATACTTTAGTTGACCTCAAAATGACATAAAAGCAACCAGACTTTTAGTCACAACATGTTGATTTATACCAGTAAGATCCAAGTAAAATGTTTGCCTATCAAACTAAATGTATTCCTGTGTCCCTGGCTATTTTCCTGTTAGTATTTCATGTGTTTATATCAATTGTTCTGTGAGGCAAAGGCTTGTTTTTGTAATCCAGTTTGTTGCAGAAATTTATTTGATGTATTCATGGAACCTGAAATATTTTGCATTCTGTGACTGGCGAATGGTGTTTTTCAGATTGGTTAATGCCAGTAGTAATATCCTGTATGGTAGTATTTTATCTTACTTAGATGTTGTGTATTGATAAAATATAAAGGTATTCATAAATTTAAAAATATAGTTGTTGGAAGTGTTGTGGCATTGTTGACAGTGAGTTTTATTTTATCAATCTTAAAGATAATATATACTATAAAAACAGTACAACGATTCACTACAATATACACACGTACTGTATAAATGTGCACACAGCCACATTCAACTTCAGTTTTAAACAGATTTAATAAAAGGCTTTTACAGTATTTCAAATACAACATAATACTATCTCAGTTTTAAAAAACAATAGAACACACTGACACTGTTCCCAATTTCCCCCAAATTAATGCCAATTAGTTTTTACAGCCAATACCAAATACTTTCATATTATGAAATTATAAACAGAAGGCACTTTGATGGTAAACTGAGGGCGATAACAATCTAATTTGTTACTTAAAATATCACCAAGCGCTTTTTTATATAAATATGTACAATTTAATTCCACATAGAAAACTGTAACCCCTGAAGTGTCCAAAGAGCAATAGATCTTACAATCCTGTGGTGCACACACTAAACTGTTTGATTCCCAGCCGAGCTGTCAAGCAGCCTGGGAACTGTACCATATAGCTAAATCTTTGGTTTTATCATGTTTACAGACCTACAAAGGAGTTAAAGGTCCTGCGTAGGTTTCTGAAGTTAGGGGAGTTATTTAAAGAGGCATGGCCCTGTAGTACTGAAGAATAAATATATCCTTTTCCTTTCCTCTTCCTAATTTAAAGGTCTGGGAAGGAAAGAGAAATAGGGGCACATTTTTGAGTAATGTAAACATTTTCTATTTTTTTCACAGGGAAACATGTAAATGTTTACATTGTTATTTACATTTGACAATGACTAGAAAATGTGCATTCTTTTTAACTCCACTCCTATAACTATGAAAGCTTGTAGCCCACCTCTTTGAATGATTATTTGAAATCTTCAACCCTGAGAAGTGGGTCCACACCTTAATAGAAAGGTACATAACGCTCTCTTGAGTGGGTAAAGTTCACTACAGGCTCTACTTTCTATGGAAACTACTGCTGCCGCCTCAACATTACAACATATTCTTCATTCTCTATAATCTCACAGATTTGCTCTTAAAATTTCACCTTTCAGAATCTCATTCTATTCTTTTCTGTATTTTCAGCTTTGCTTTCTGGTCTGGGTTAATAAAAGTTCTTCTAGCTTTGGTAATGCCCTTGGTGGGCCATTGGCACACAATGAATCCACAAGGACACTTTTTCTCATAGTTTCCCAGTTACATAGACACTTGCAGAAACAACACTGGTACAATACACGTGAGGTCATATACATGTTTTTTTTAAGTGGCATGTATCTATTTTCTCTCCCTCAGGTGCAATATGTAGCGTCTTTCTCTTATCCTCTCGCCCTCAGTCACGTTAATACAAGCTCAAGTAGATGAGTTGCCCTACCTTTTTCTGTTTAGTGAAACATTAGCCCATGAAACCAGTATGCAAGTAGTCACTCTTCTTTCTCTCAGTCACCATATAAGGTAAAGTAGTACCAGGTCTTGGCAAACAGGCACATTCCAAACCCAGTGACTTTAGTTTGTTTTCAACATTTCTATATATCGTCTTTTCAAGTTTTACTACTTTGAGTGAAAATCCAGGAAAGGTTGCAGCACGGAGCCACAGAGGTACTATGACAGTGTCGTTGGCACATATGGACAATGGGTCTTTTTGATCATCTTGCAATAACAGTTTCCATATAGAAGGTCGCTCCTCCATCTTTTTGTTATCCCAGGTTATTCCCCATCTGTTAACAGAACAACAGGGTAACAGTTAATGCAATGTATGCAAGTATGAACTCCCACCCAGGTTATAGGTTTCTGGGGACAATGCTAAGTACAAGGTTTTGCTTATCTTAATGACACTTGAATTTAACTAGTATATCAATAAAGATAAAATCAAATTGAGTTGTATTAAACTAGAATAATAATTGCTAACCATTATATAGGTACTAGAATTCTAGTGTATATATAAAGTAATGAACATTAGCTTGTCCACCAAAATGTAAAAGCAAACACTAACATTCATCTGTCATTATTTGGGGAAATAAACTACTTTCAATTATATAAACATCATTACATCTCTAATTATGTAGGACATATATTAAAAAGAAATTATTAAAAACATGGTACATGATTGTTCATGTACATTTTAAAGACATATTTTCAAACTGAACAAACTTAATTCAAAATCAATAATGTCATAATACCTAAATATATATATATATATATATATATA
>JAVQJL010029793.1:0-24696 GCA_036024295.1 Nannoperca obscura
TGTGCAATCCGTCCCTTTTAGAAGATCCAGAATGCAGCAGCACTTCTGATCTTCAACATACCGAGGTACGCCCACGTCACCCCTCTCTTCATCTCCCTTCACTGGCTACCCATTGCTGCTTGTATCAGATTCAAGACCCTGGTACTGGCTTTCCAAGTGGTGATCAGGACTGCACCAGCCTACATCCAGACCATCCTCCAGCCCTACACCCCCGTCCGCCAACACAGGTCTGCCTCTGAGAAGCGCCAGGCGGTTCGCTCTCTCAGGGACGCCCACTCACATTCAAGACTTTTCTCCTGTCTGGCCCCCCAGTGGTGGAACCATCTCCCCACATCCATCAGAGAAACAACCTGTCTGGCCACTTTCAAGAAAAGACTAAAGACTCATTTGTTCCGGGAATACAATAGCACTTAAATGACACATTGTTTCTATAAAGTATGGCATATTGTACAATATTATAGTGGAATTGTATTTTAGTTTGAATGTATTGTATCTGATAATGTACAAAGACAATCTGTTCTTAGATTTAATGCTCTTTTGGATTCTGCCATTGGCAGCGATGTACTTACTTATAGCACTTGGGATTCATCACCAGCCCTTACAAGTAATAACCCATCTAACATTATCAAGAAAAGACCAAAAGAAAACAAATGCTCACAACATGAGCAAGACAAAAGGACAAATGAGGTATAGGTTGCAGATAGATATGAGATATTCTAATTACCAACCGATTTTTTAAATATTTATATAATATCTGAACAGGGATAAAAAGGGTTTATGGTTGAAAGTCTACTGTAATACTGGAAAACAAAGAAAGGGAATTTAGCCATTAACAAAGAAACTGAATTATTCAAAATCAACAAAAGTATCAGTGGAGATGAGGGAACACTTGCTTTGTGTTGACAACTACATTCCCTCCACAGCCAGACATTCAGAGTTGGTATAAATAAAACCTCAGGGTGTCTTCCCATTAGGCACTGCTGCGAAGGTGTTTCGAACTGTAACGGTTGGTCTTAACTATCGATTTCCCTTTGCTGTCAAAATAGCGTTCATACGTGACGACCAGGGGTTTAAACAATAGGACCAACTGGCAAGAATCTGACATCTGGCCACAAAAGACTTCAAAAAATCTTGCAGCAACCTGACATGAAGGTTCAAAAGTGTAAGCAGACAAATCCGAAACAAAGACAGTGGTAAACAAACATGAAGTGGCAGCAACTTCCTGAGTGATTGCCGCTGTTTACTAACTGCTGTGATTGAATTGTAAATACCGTAAATAAAGGTTACTGTTAAACCAGCTGTCAGAACAATTGTATTGTATGAAAATAAACAGCATGGCATATTCAAAGGCAAAAAGTATTAACATCATGAAAAAGTTACTATGGAAACTAAATTAAATGAGCTAATTTGTAGCTATGGGAGAGACAAGTCTCTTAAAAAGAGGATCTTTTCTGGAGCTGGTAAACAGCGGGTGATGTTGATGTGTGCTAATCCTTGTAGACAGGTTAGTATATTACAACATGTAGCTTGTTTGCGAGTAGACATAGGTTCAGAAATCATGTGCGACTTTCTTCAGGCACGATGTTTCTCTATTTCTCCCCTCATCTGACAGATAAATTAAGCATTTGCTAATTTGCTTTCTAGTTGAAACCAAGCACAAGAAAGTGTGCTAGCTTACCTTTATTTGGTCTTAATTTCATTGTGGATACACCTAAACTTGAAAAAGCGGCAGATAAATGTTGCAAGGGTATGCACATACTGGTGACAGACAATACACCAACTGTGAATTCTTATAATCCTCTGAGTTCATGTGGAATATTTTCCCCATCAATCAATGTTAGATTGAGTTTTCTTTCTCCTCAATCCAGAATGTAAACAGAAATGGGGTTAAATAAATGTGTTGGGTTTTCTTTTTTTACTTAAATGCTGACTGACAAATGAGGGAGATGGAAGAGTTGTGAAAGAACCAAGCCTGAGGCTAAAGAGCAGACAATCCCTTGTCAAACTGCTGTCTGTGTGCGTGCGTAATAAAATAAGATAAAGATACTATTTTTTTGCTTCAGTCTTTTGTGTATTGTTTATTACATGCGTTCCTGCGCGGGCAGCTTGCCAGGAAGGATTATAACAAAAATGCACACAATTCATTCCTTCAAGCTAGTGGTATCTACATATCTCGTCTGTGGGCATTTCCAACTGTTAAAACTACTTTTATCCCTACTGAATCTTCTACTAACCTACCTACTATACTGCAGAGGTGTTGCCATGTGAATGTCTAACTAGAGTGAGGGCATGGACAACCATTAACCTTAAATAACTGCCTGCCTCCTTTCTTCCAGCAGCTGCTTAACAGAGGCCCCAGTCAACAAGCGGGGCTTCAAATAGCGTTGTCACTCTCAAATGGTAACTTTCCAGAATCAATGCAACAGTGATCTGTTCCTGAGAGGCGTGAGGAGAAGTGTCATATCCAAAAATAGATGGAACTTCAGGTGTACGTGCAGATTTTGACCCAATTCATGACTGATCAGAATACTGCAAGTTTTAGACAGTGCAGTCTCAATTAATGACCAATTATTTCCACTATAGCTAAGTTTTTGTTGCGCATCACATCACATTCCTTCCATCTCATGCAGCTTCATCTCACAAGTGGAAATGTCACAGTGAAGGAAAATCTCCCCACTGGTTAATAAACTCATGACAACACCACTGTTACCAACTACATTTAACAAGAAAAGATTTTTGTCAATGACGCTCAATATCTTTAGAAGGCTTACTTTGATCTTTATGTTGATGTCTTGTTGGTCAATTCTCCCGATTCTCGTCACGAGATAAGTGAAATCTGACTCCCACTACTCTGCTGCTGCACAGAGCAGACACTTTCGGTTATATTTATGGCGTCCACCGTCCGACTAAATATTGATAACATGCTTAGTGTTTCACAAATTACAGTTATTTGATGAATGTGGGAGCCGATGCAAGACAATGAGCTAAATGGGTTTCATTTCTATTTTTAAAAAAGCAAAAGAGTGGGGGCGCTGGGCAAGTAATGTAATCTGTGTATGCCTGAACACGTTTAACAGCGGTAACACCAACTACTGCTGCAAGCTTACTGAGCAATTATTCTTCCTAGCTTAGTTGTTTGCACATCACATCACAATAGGCCTTCTTCATTCCACCTCATGCAGCTCAGTCTAGCTCCTAAAAATGTAAAAGTAGGCAGTAACATCTGACAGTGAATGCTCACACTTAGGTACACACTCAATCACTGCCGCCATTTGAAATGCTGGACCAGGCATTTAAGGCAGCGAAGGAATAGGAGGGGATATCTTACTATCAGTGATATGTTCCCATATTCCTACTTCAGTTATAGAGAGAGATTAAACTAGGCTTCTGTATTGTGATGCTTTTATATTTTTTTCTTGCGCCAATACTGTATAATTGCTTGCTGGTGCTGGATCTTTGGCGAACCTTTTCTCCAGTGCACACTCCTGAGCTCTGTATTTTGTTTCACATGCTCTTAAACTCCTGGACCTACACTGCTGTTGTAAACAAACCATAGTTTACATGTTGCAAAATATCAATACAGGGGTCTGGTTTTAGTTTAAATATTTTTACCGTATTCATATATTTGCTGCCTCTATGACCGCTTGCTCATCCATTAAAGGAAATGACAAGGTTACATGTGCATCCACCTCCAAAAGTGCAAGTCAGCTGGGTCGGAGCTCAAATGCTCAGTCACCCTGAAATCCAAAAGCGGTTGCTTGCTTTTTTCCCTCCGATTGTAAAATGTAAACTTCCTTCAGTTATCCATCTTCCTCTCCTATTCTACATGCCTGTCTGCTTTGCTTTTCTCCAACATCGTCAATCTTCTTTTATAGTGCCTGCCAAATTAAAATGCAAAGCAAACACGTAGACTGTCAGACTTCATATTCTTCCTTTTATGTCAGCATCTAATCTATTTTCTTTGGCAGATTACAGCGTGGTACAAGTAAAACCTTATACCTAGACAATAGCAAAATTGCCCTTTCCCAGCAGTGCTGTACTACATATTCACATGTAGTCTTGATATATATTGACAGCTTGGAGGATCCCAATATTTCACTTTACTACTAATAACACTAAAGCTGAATTTATGATTCTCTCTTGAGTTGTTTCACTGCTCCCACTGTAGATGCCTACAGCGTGAGAAGTGATTTATAGTTCGGCGTAGGATTTAGCTGCTTGATTGTCGTGGCACCGCTAACTCACTAGATGGATGCGTTGTACGTTATCAGGCCGTGTTGTGCATTTAATATACACCATAAGTAATTGGGTTTACTTTCATTCCCTTTGTTAGATACAGAGCTGATTGTGGTTAGAAAAGGTACTGAAAAGGAGGATTATTGAGCAGTGTTTCAACCTCCTCCATGTTGTCTTCCCTGTCAACAAATAACACCACCAATGGAAGAATGTAGAAGAAAACACAAAGCAGAACAAGCTGTACAATTACAATGCAATGTAGGCCGTGTTGCGCCATCAGTTGCACCGCACTGAGATACAACATCTCAACACAGAGGCATAAATCTTCCTTAAGCCGTTGAGTGACACGTTACCCACCCATATTTTTCCAAACCAGTCAAGACAGTTCAATCCACTAATGTTGAAGCCGCAAGATTGCTTCTCTGACTGCTTAGACAAATGTCCACAAACGTTTTGATCATGTGCAGCAAGCAACAAAGCCAGAAGAGAACAATGTACACTGCCTGCAGCCACACAGTGGGATCTGCCCAGCATCATTACTGGCTGTTTTTCTGCAACGGGTGCGTGAAAAATGTGCAGCAGTGTTGCTTTATTTGCCTGTTTTCAATATCCCAGAGGTTTGCATTGGATATCTACTCGAGTTTGACATGTTGTGTTTTTAATGTGAGATTTTCTAGTGATTTTTTTTGATCAGTTGTGAAAATTGCATAATACTGTTTATCAGACTACAACATTACATTTTCTGTCCAAATAAAGAAATCTGCTCTCATCAACTTGTCATATTAATGGGAAAATGAACAAGGACAGATAATAATGACTTCCCGCAGCCTGATCAGATCTGTAGTTTGTAACATGTCCGATTTGATCTGGAAAACCAACAAATGAAATGTTGGTTTGGGATGTTTTTATCCTTTTTACAAGGTAGTTACCGTTTGGTTTGATGGCTGATCTGCTGCATTAATATTTCAAACTGTATCGCCCATTCTGTACGTCCTGTAGTCCTTTCTGGCTGTTTGTTAGTTGCCCTTTCTTGTTAATCAGTAGTTCCTGTTACATGGTAATGAAAGATTATTAATCTGACAATTAGTTTGTAACACAAAATGCCTCATAATTTTCCACAGCGCAAGGTGTGGCACAAATTGGTTGTTTTATACGACCAACAATCCAAAGATTTTCAGTTTACTATCACATCTGATAAGCTGGAAGCTGGAAATATAATGTTTGGTATTTTGTCTCGAAAAATGATTGAAACAATTATCAAAATATCTGCAGATTCATTTTCTGGCGATTGACTAGTCAGTCAACAAATTGTTGCAACTCTACTTTCTACTGCCCCTTTGTTTGAGTTTAACTATCTTTTGACTTTTTTATTTAACATGAACTTACAACATATTTTCAACAAAAAAAACAGCAGCGCTTGTGTTTGCCTAGGTGCACGATTTTATGCCAAGGACAGAGGAATGAGTGTGTTGGACACCAAAAATAGCAACCAGGCTGCACAAAATGGTTGACAGTGGTCCAAATGTGGTTGCCGAGGGCAACTGGCCAACCATTACTGTCAAACCATGAGGGCCCTAATACGATCGCCTGTCACTACATGCCAAGCGTGACTATTATACTCAAAATATGTTGATTTAATTGGGAGGTTTTGTAACTGATAATACAGGTTGTGTTGGCAGAACATCTAATACTAATGTTTTCACAGTTGAACAGCTGAAGTCGCCCTGTGATATATGTATGTTCTGGAGAAACAACAATTAAAGCCTGTGATCCTGGTTAATGTTTTTTCCATGCTGCATGTAAAAGGAACAGTGATCACTGTGAACACTTCTGTGGTGTAGAAAAACTAAAACGGATGTAAAAAGTCGATACATCTGTAACCGTGTGTGCTCAGGCAGTGGGATTAAACACAATAGCAGAACTTAACATTAACACAGCTGTGGACGGAAATGTTATTATTAGTATTAACATTTATATTGAGGTTCCACTTGATCGTCTGCTTCCACTTTAGACTGCAGCAATTTTGTCATTGGTGGATGTTCTCTCATTTTACTTGTCAATATCACAAGCGCAGCATGTGTCATTTGGAAGAAAAAACTGTTTCTCTTTGATTCGACAGATGATGGTGGATTCTGCAGTATGATTAGGGCAATGGGGACAGACAGCCTCAGAACATCCCACTCACTGCCACCACACTCAGGCGCTGATGTGCTCCGAGGAATTCCCACACATCACATCTTCACAGACCTTTCTTGCACTACACTAAGCTCAACCCGGAGATGTTGCTTTATAAAAGACTGTGGCATTCCTACAGCTAAAATCAAGCAATTGTAGAGCAGCTATAAAACATCAGTTACAGTTACATACCATTTTCATTACACTGGTGTATTAATCAACCATATGTAGATGGAAAATGTGTAACTCGCTGTGAAAAGATCACCTGTGAACAAGTGAAGCGAGAGTGATAAACAGGGTCATGTTGCTTATGAATGGATGAACAAAGACATTATGAAAGAAATAGTTTGTTAAACATACTAATTCAATTTGACAGGACTTGATTGTTACAACAGCAACACAAAAATCACCCATCACAATCGGCTGGAATTGACTCCGTTTCTGTGGCTTTTCTTTCCAAGAACACAAGACGACGATACTTTAAACCAAAGGCAAATGAGACAGCATTTTCGCAGCACTCAAGACTGTGCTGCACCACAAAAGCTGACAATATCTTTATAGCCTGTGTGGGGGAGAGCTGAGTGTAACCTGGGCTCGCATCCCAGGAAATGATGGATCACCAGTCTCTGGCAAAGAAGCAACTGTGCAACAAGCATTAAAAGTGTGCCCTTTTCTGTTGTAATTGCCAATTCACTAGTGAGCAATCCAATCAGTGCAATAAAAACTAAAGCAGAGTTGCATATTCTTTGATCCGTGATACGACTTTACAGTCACTGTCACATCTCGTCAACTTTTTCAATGAAACTTCCGCCCAGGGAAATAGAAATAAAGGATGTAATGTTCTCACACAACACAATGGTTCAAATATATCAAATGTATTTTGGTGGAAAACCCAGATACATTTGCCCCCACTGGAAGTGTCCCAAGCTGGTCCACATGTAATGGGTGCTTCCATCCATCCAAAGTAAAAACAACTCTGCTTTAAAAAATGTTTATTATTATTATTAAATATTTACTATCGAAACCCAGATCCAGTTCACTATAACGCATTGCATTTCAAGTAAACCACAAGCTGTCAGAAAAACACCTCACTGTGCTTTGAGGTTTGAAGTCTGTGAGTGAAGCTGTTTGGATTAACATTAAAAACATAACATTTTTTTCATTGCTACTATATGTGGGACTTTTAAATCTTTCACAGGCACACCATTCTTTTTAAGCGCTGCTGTTGGCTGAAGGCTGCATTTGTACCTCAGCATTTTGTTCCTGTTGGAGATGAAGAGACGATCCAAATACAGTCCCAACTTCCACCCACAACAGCTCCAGATGACACTTCTCTCTCAATGGATAGTATACAACAATATACACAACACATTACAAGACACTCGACCCATTACAGGAAAGCTTTGATGCAGGCTTTTAGATAAATTCAACTGGTAAAATATTTATCTCTGCACTTGTATCTTTGTAACTCTGCAGCTGTAAGAAGAAGGAAAATAAAAATATTGCATTGGTCATAATTAAATATGCTGCCGGTTATTTTCTCGATTTATCATTTGGCCTATATAACATCAGTAAACAGTTAAAAATGCCCGTCACAATCTCTTAAGATCTATTGTGATGCAACCAATTGACACACAGTCCAAACCCCAAAGATATTTAATTTGCTTCAATGCTAAGACACAGAAAACCCACATATTTTCGAATTTGAGAAGCTTAGACGAGAATATTTCAATTTTTTAATTTATACATTGTTTAAATGTGTTTCATGCATTAATTCTTCCTTTTTAAATGCCTTCCTGTTAAATGCAGCCATGTGTGCAGATTAGCACGAAAAAAGGCAGCTATGTGCAATTGCAATGATTTGAATTTACAATCACTGACTACTATCTAGAGGTCAGGTCATGCATGTTAAAGCTGTTGTTCTGCAGGCTCTCCAAGTGTTGTATGATGGAGCTTTCCACCAGCGCTTAAACAAGCCCATCCCCCGTCACTTATGGAGGACCACTTCAAATAAATCTCAACCTTGTATGAGGTTTTAAACTACAAAAGGTGATCCATCTCATCTGAACCTGTCTAATGATATTAACTAAATAATGAGTCTTAATATGGACTCACCACTGCACAAAGGAATTAAGGAATGCAAATGCTTCTCACTTTGAATGCACTTTCTTTGCCAAAGTAAAATCCAAAAATATAAGTGCATATGGGGGTATATATTCAACCAAATCAAATGACTTCATTCAAGTGATTTTAAGGTACCTGAAAGCCTTCAAATTACAGGCTACTGTTAGAGTCTAACTCCTTTCTTACTTTGCCATCAGCTGGTCTGCGGCCCTGAGATGATGGCAGCCTTACAAAGCCAACATAATCCCCTTGTCCTGGA
Organism: Nannoperca obscura; assembly: GCA_036024295.1. Taxonomy (NCBI): domain Eukaryota; kingdom Metazoa; phylum Chordata; class Actinopteri; order Centrarchiformes; family Percichthyidae; genus Nannoperca; species Nannoperca obscura. Next base: position 8,795 of record JAVQJL010029793.1, read on the forward strand.
CTAATCTTATGCCCTGGACCTCTAAACAAACACTGTTAAATTCTCTTCTTCCACACCGTTTCTTTGATATCCAAGCTGATGTGGAACAGCTTTTAAAAAAGGTAATAGGCTGGTCAAAATTAACACAAAACTTTCACTGTTTTTTTTTTGTGCAGATTCTCAAGATTTAATGTAAATGTAGTAAATCACTTTGTATTGAATGTAATGTGTGCACACATTGGCAGTTCATGAACGGATTGTAACGAGTGCCTTGCCTCTCTCTAGCTTCTCAGTCAGTTAATTCATCCAGACTCATGGGGCTGAGGTAGCTGGTAAAGTGGCTAGCTTTCTATTTGCAAATTACTTTATCAGCTAATGTTACGAATCAACCAACATCAGATCCATGCAGAGGAGCTCTGTTACAGCTAGCTGGCTAACCTTAGGTTCCTTGCTCGCCAACGTTATTGCAAGAAAATATGTTACTTAGCTAGCTTGCCAAATTACTTCACCAGCTACCGTGATCCATGATACTAACTGTATAATAACAAACTGTGTTGACTTTAGCCAACAATAAATGATGCAACGGTACAAAGCAAAACTGTATAACTACTTTCTACTAGCCAAGAGGGACTTGCTAACTAGCTAACTGTAATATAAACTAAGCTAAGGTTAGCCAGCTATCTGTATCTTATCTACGCGGCCTGTATCTGGCGTTGGTTGCTTCGTAACGTTAGCTGATAAATTAATATGCAAATGGTAAGCTATTAAGTATCATATTGTCCAAATAAAATATAGGAACATTACAGATAGTAATGCTATTCTAAATAATTGTAAATGTAAACCATGTTTAGTTTTGTGTATGTCACATCACTGTTTTGGCCGATTTCCAGGTCCACTTAACGCACACTGGTCTCACAATTAACAAAAGCCTTCTAAAAACGCCTCAGAAAAACCTTTAATATTTTCTTCTGGTCAACAGAAAGCCACAGTGTCATCACATACATTAGGCACTTTTTTCCATCAGTTGTTCCCATGGGTCACATACCAGCAGCTTAGTTATCACAAAAATCTAATGGGAGAATAACAAAATGGGAGTTTCCTTAAGTGGCGTTGTTCTCATGTTCACCTTAGGCAAATTTACACATCACTGACAACTACAAAAAGTTGTGTAATTACGTAGAGCTTAAGAGTCTTAAATTTCACTTCTGCTTTACAGTTGATGGCTGTCCAATTGTATAAAATGTGGCTGGCGTGCTACAACACATCTCCCAACACCCTTACAATGATTAAAACAAATTATTACTAGGAAGCAGTATCAGTTCTCTGCCTCACAGTGATGAAATTTCCTTGTTAAGAGAAAACATAGAAAATATCAAATAACATGTTTGCTTTGAAGAAGTACTAGCAGGAACACCAGTGCTCCAATAATTATTTTGCCAGCTACATAATTTCAATTCAGGGTAAATATCCATGGCAACGTGAAATCCTCGGGGCTTGACAGTGTTATATTACTATATCTTGTATTGGTTTCAGTATGACAAGTACATGAGAAGAATAAGTAATAGGTCTCAACATAAAACACCTTTAAAATGTATGAAATCAATACCCCAAAAAAGGTCAGCAATGAGCTAGTACTGACCAAACACTCTCACGGCTTAAGTAAAAAGGCTTCAATCATTAATAGACACAGCTGGCAAATTACAGCAGCTCTAGTAAAGATGATGTTCTCACAGGTTCCTGGTCCAAACTAGCCTTTTGTGGTTGTCTGAGTAAAATGGTGAAATGTCCCATATAATGAAAATAACATGCACAATACCCACAAACACCATTTATTTTGTGTTTGTCAGGGCTGTGTGAGTGTTGACATAACCTCCTGTATAACACCTGAAATCATCAACTACCAAGTCTGGCTACACTGGCTGCTACAGCACACCGAGGTTACACTTCAAGCAAACCAAGGGCTGTCTGTTGCCTAGCTGACCTCTGTAACAAAGTGATAAGTACTTCAAAGCCACACGCCTGCTGCTATCCGACTGGATGGTGCACTAAGAACTTTCAACATCCAAAAAACTGGATAAACGCATGGTGCAAATCAGCCATGTTGATTACTGCATGACACACTGGAACAAAGTAGATTAACAGAACAGTGAATTACTGCTACAATTGTGTGTAGGAGGATTCCATATAATAATCTTACGCCTGCGTTTATGTTGAGGTTTTCCTTTATCTGTGTCACCAGCTCAGAGTTATTGCCACACCCGGACAAAAGAGCTGCCGAGCCAATATTTGAAATGTTGCGCAGCATTAGCCAGGAATGCTTGAGGCTCTTTAGGAACAAGTAAAACGTTTCACTGCCAAATATTAAAAGTTTCCCTTTTCTCTTGGTGATCGGTGCATTTATCTGAACAAATAGCACACAGTAGGTGCTTAAGCAGTTCAGCAACCAACTTAAATGGACAAACAAACCACCCATTTCCAACAGAATTGCTTTCACTTAAAAAACATCTTATGGAAGCACTCACCTCCATTTATGGCCAAAATTAGTCAATCTGTGGGTGAGTGATACATTCCAAAGCCTGACCAATACTTGATTTATGAGACCGATACTGATATCGATATTTGGGGGTTTAAAAACCAAATAACGATTTATCGTATTTTATTTTAATTTGAACATAAATATGGATCCCTTTTTTAAGAATCGTCACCAAGATACATACTAAGCAAGACTTTTCAAGGTAGCTATAAACTTGTCAGGACTCTGTGGTGGATAAACCTAGTTTGGCATTTATGTATTGCAACTCCTTGTTACTTATCAGCAGACAAATACAATGAAACAGATGTATCTGCAACAAGCTATAGTATTGGTCTGGCCAATTGATCTAGCTCTAGTTCACTTTAAATATAATTTGGCGTTATTACAGACCCACTGTCAAATATCCCAGCAAGGTAATGCTAATCACACATTGAGACTAGATGTCTATTTAGTCACACCAGATGGAGGACCTTAAGAGTTGCTTTGTAAGCACAAAGCAGTTGCACCAGTAAAAACAGAAACACGTTACACAAATAACATATGTGAACAACCAGTCATATCTGATTAACTGTTGGGAACAATGAACAGGGTTGTGCAAAGCCTATGACGTTATCTCACAAGCTTGTTGCACAATGACAATTAAATCCAAATCTTGTACTTTTAATTTGACAAACCCGTAATTTTGCCTATGCAAAAATGGCTAATTTAACTTTGACAAATACTGCCCTATTTAAATACAACTTGTAGGGGTTTAATAGTTAACACCAGTTTAAAAAAAAAAACAACATCTTCAAGTTTTCTAGTTAAACAGACAGAAATTATAAAATTCTGCCAATTGGACCAATTTGATCACATGCAGAGTAATGGACTGCAGACTACTTGGCCAGTCTTTAATGTGGTGCTGTTATACTCTATGGAGCAGCACAGACCACAGGGTAAAGCACTGGGTTAGCCCATAGCGGTCTTGTAAAAAATGTTTTGTGCTTTAATTGAATGACTCACTTCAATAAGATTGGACAGTCCCAACAACAAAAAGATTCTGGAGAGAAGGGGTTCCACATTTTTTTCCATGTCAGAAAGCCCTAACTATTGGTTTATTATATGACAATCCACCATTTCATAAGATCTTGTCCACTTAAGCTCCACTGGAGGAAGACTTTGTTCTAGTATAACTTGTTACAGACACAGTGTGAACGGTTGTTACAGTGGTAACAGGAGAGGAAGTGAAACTTGGGGTTAAAATTGTCAGTCTCACACATATTCTCATTGTCTGTTGAAACATCCGAGTGTGACACACTAATGAAAAACGTTCAATTTTCAGTTTTTATTGCTACTGCTAGCATTAAGATGCTCCAAACCCCACCTCACGGATGCCCTGGGGTCCCCGGTGCCCAGATTGGGAAACACTGTACTACACTGGTGGAATCTGCAGCTCAAACTCTGTCCAACTAATGTAACCTCAACACATTTTGTTGCCCAACATTCTACTTTAAATGAATATTATTAGTGCAAGCAGGCAAGTGTATTGTTTTTAATTTTTACAATTAATAAATGTCACTCTCCTCGAGGTGATAGCTACCCGTGTACTCAAGTTAAATGTATAAGTTAGCTATTGCATTTAGCTTTACATAATGAGAGCAGGTTAAGAGACCAGTTACACATGTTTACACGTTAGTTAAACTTCAAGGAGCTAATAGAGCTAACTTAGCTTGGTGTAATGAGCTAATCTGACTAGTACGCTAGCTGGCAGAGTGAAACAATGAGCTCAGAGTGCAGTCAGCCTTGGCTAGCTTGCTGCTGCATGCTGTGTTGGCTATATGGTGTAAAGCTAGCCAGCTTTCCTTGCACGCAAGGCTAACGTTAAATGGCTAACGAGTCGTAGCATTATCAACAATGAGAGAGAGAGAGAGAAAAAGAGAAAATGTTACTAACTTACCGACTTAGCTAGCCACTCCTATTCCAAACCCTGGTCTGTCCATGGTGGTGTGCACTCCATAAAATAACAAATCAGAGTAATGGGTATGAATTACAATAAAACCTCTAAAAAAATCTGAAGCACCAGAAACCAGTGGCAGCGCACTCCCCAAGACACCCAACACAACAGAGGAGGGGAGGCCAGCGATTCACTGGACTTCTGCCATCACACTTCGAGATACCGTCCACATCGAAAACAACCGAGTCCGGAGGGCATTATATCGGTGCCGTCTCAAGCCCGACACAAGTCCTGTCCTCTCCCGCGACCTTCTGGAAATTAATCCCACAGTGGGTAGCTTCCCATCCAGGTTAATTCCTCCGTATTCACCGTATCTGGATGAGCGCCGTGGTGGTTCTTCTTGTGGGAACTGATACAATGTAGCCGAAGCAGCAGCAGCAGCAGCGGGAGCGGTTAGGAAATCCAGGATGGGGCGTTCCACTCGGATTGAACTGTCACACTCCACAGCGCCCGGGCCAAAGACACGGCACTGGATTCACAACACCGAATGGATTAATTTGTTTGTTCAACAGCGAAGGGATAGCCACCAGCTAGTTGGCCCAACTGGCATAAAATGTGTTGAGTTGCAGAGCCAGCTAGCTGGTGGTCAGGGGGGCAGGGCCATAGCCAGGATTTACTAAAAATTGAGCTCGTGTGTCCAAGTCCCCTCCAGCCCCTAAACAGATTTTATACTGGTCCCAAGAATACAGTTGGTAAATATTTTTATTATGTTTTTTTTTTGTTTTATATATTCACCTGTTTTATTATACTGTCTCCACAATAGTGGTGGAAGAAGTACCCAGATATTTTACTTATGTAGAAGTAGCAGTACCCCAGTGTAAAAATACTACAAGTTAAGTTCTTTGTCATTATGCACTTACAGTGAAAATGTTGTTCTGAGGCGCCCCCCCAATAATGTTCATGATAAATGTAGGCTTATAAAGGAAATCACACAAGTAAAACAAGATGTGAAAAAACACAAAGACATAAATAGTGCAGAAGTTAAAATAAAGGAATAAAATAGAGTATATCGGTACATGAAATAGAATAAAATAAAATAGAATCATTTTAATGGCTTTATACACTGCTAGTTTTTTACACCCCCATCCCAATATTATCTTAACCATTATTATTTATCCTTTTAAATTAAATAAATACATTAAGTGTTATTTTATTTGTTGATCTTATATTGTATTATTAATCAGAATTTGCATAGTAATGGTAACTAAATTGAATATTATTAGGTTACTAGACTGAAGCACTGAGCCTATATTGTCTATTTAAGGCTTAGATGTCACCTAATGTAAGTCAAAGAAATAATAATAATGGTACCACTTTCTAACAAGGAACCCTTTATAGAGGGTTTATAAGTTGTAATCAATGGCTTTATCATTGGTTAATTAGCATTTACTTGCTTTATACGGGCCATTTTAAGGTTGCTGTGTGAAAAATCCCTTTGGTTGGTGTTTATTTGGTAATAATGCAGTTATAAATGTTGGTAATCCATTATTTAATGCTCATGGTTTCTCACCTTGTAATAAGTCATCTGGTCTGCAAATATAAACATGAATTAGGTATTAATTAATGTTTTGTTTTTAGTTTTTACTGCAGTAGTAAAATTTTATGGGTTATTGATAAATGGATTTTGGTCAAGTTTTCCTGCAGACTTCCAGAAGGAAAACATTGGAGCGTTCTTATGGAGTGAATATAGTCACAATATGATTTGTAAATGTGTATTACATGTAACTGAAAAACAAGATTTGACAATATTTTACTTACAGATTTTTAACAACAACTTCTCAGATCTAATTATTTTTGGTAAATAACAGCAAATATTTCCAAACCTTATTTTTCAGTTATAAATCATGTTTTTCAGTTACAAATCATACTTTACACATTTACAAATCATATGACCCTACATTCACTTCATACATTGTTCCTTATTAACTAAAGAGCTTATCTAAATAGATGAAACACCTGTGCAGTGTGGAGGATAAAAACTGGCCGAAAGGTTTTATATATATATATATATATATATCTATATATATATATAAATGGTGTGTTAGCAGAAAGTCTATTATTAGTCTAGTATAAGCATTTTATGAAGCATAAACTGTTACTGTAATTGTGTTTGGTTTAGCGAGTGAAGGTAACGCACAAAAGGAAACATTATTTTTAAGGTAGTCATTGATATAATCTGTAAATCTTTGGTGGTTCACTTTCTTCCAGCCACGTCAAATGTGCATCTTGGATGTTGAATGTCAACAATTCTAAATCTGTTAATACTCTGATTAAACAAAAGAAAACAATGCAAAGGTCAAAACTCGATCCTTGTGTTTCAGTGCAAATTGGACATGTTGCCTTTGTGACTACCTAAGCCATGTTCTAATTTAACTGAAGTGGATCTATTAACAAACAAGCAAGAGGGAATTTATGAGGAAAAAAAAGATTCCAACAATAAGACCCTTTCAGATATGTTAGGATTTCAACTCTCACAGCACCACAGAAAAACCTTTCATGTTTACCAGCTTCAAACACCATGAAGGCTTTAAGTCGTTGTCTCTCTCAGCGCTGGTTTCCCAGGCAACAAGAATATGATAATGTTGCCTTTGACATGACAGAAGGAATCATCTCGCTAACAAACAGAGACAACAGGCACAAGGAGGGCTGGGGGAGAGAGGCAGGGGAGGGGGTTGAATTAATGGACTCATTTTCACACAGGGGGAAAAACAGCAGCAGCTACTCACCATCCTCCATCCATCCTCCATCTTCCTCTCTTGCCTCCAATGCATTCCTGCTAGCAGGCACACTCATGCCTTCCCAAGGGGACAGCCAGCCTCCATTGGAAAGCTAAATAACAGTCAAAGGCAAGTGGGGACTGGAGGGGACATATTTCTGATGATGACTGCCCTTCAAGGCTGAGGCTCCAAACCAAGTACTCTCGCTGCTAAGCGTCGCACCACCCATAAACCTGAAATGAACAAGCTGTGTGTGGACGCCATGTGTTTTCCATCAGTTAAAAAGGGGCTAACCAGCCAGCCATGTGGAAACACAGAGGGACTGGCTTGATCCGTGTGATCATCTTTCCATTACTCTATAAAAAAGAAACTGTTAAGCCTTGAAACCCATCTAAAAGAGACTTGTTCTTGAGCACGTTTAAATTAAAAGATCTGTGTCAATTGGCAGCATTGTAGCACATTCATAAATGGCAGTAACATAGATACAGATATGACCCAATTCATTTTCATCTCCTGATTGAAATGGCACAAAGCCTACTGAATAATTGGTAGGAGGCAGGAGGTAGATTTTTGCTTCTGCATTACATCTACCTGTTATATATTATTACAATTATTATAGTATATCATTATTTACTTGTGTGTTCCCAGTTTTAGCCATGCTAGTGGCATGTTTTTAAGGATAGCAGTGTCGGTCTGTTTTTCTTTTGGTCCAGACTGAAGTATTTCACTATTTGACTCATTGCCTTGAGATTTTGCACAGACATTCATGGTCCCCAGAGGATAAATAATAGTGACTGACCTCTTCCCTACCACCACCATGAGGTTGACATTTTTTGTTTTGAGTGAAATTATTTGATGGATTGCCGTCAAATTTGGTACATATATCCATGGTCCCCAGTGGATGAATCTCAAAGACTTTGGTGATCCACTGACTTGTTCTTTAGCACCACCATGCGGTTTACTTCTTTGTTTGATTTATTCTTTTGACTGAAATCTTTCAGCAATTATTATATTGATTGCCATGAAACATTCATGCACCCCTCAGGATGAATTTTAATAACTTTGGTGATCCCATAACTTTTTATCCATCACCATACTCAGGTTAAAAAAAGTGTTTTATGATATAATTGCCTGCTAAATTAATAACATTCCCATCAACCTCAGTTTTAGTGTTGTTTTTAGTGCTAATTAGTAAATGTTAGCATGCTAAAGTTCTAAATTAAGATGGTGAACATGGTAAACATTATACCCGATTAACATCAGCATCTTAGCATTGTCATTGTGAGCATGTTAGCATGCTGATGCTAGCATTTAGCTGAAAGCACAGCTTGACAGAGGTGCTAGCTTGACTGTAGACTCCTAGCCTTTGTTTTAACCACTCCCTGTTTCCTATATAGTTCACTTTATTTAGTAGTAAACTATTGGGCTAGATAGTGAATGAGTGAACGAGGGAGAGATTTTGGACACAGCCATAGTCTTGTAATTGGATATTCAGATGGACTGAGAGAGGAGTTGTATGTTTGTTTCTTTACCCTGTGGTTCGATTGTCTGATTATAGCCATGCAAACACCAGCAATGGTTATCTACCATTAGTGCGTAATGGATGGGAGTCATGCTGACAACAACATGCAATAAGCTTAAGAGAAATAATTTTTCTTGAACATGACATCAACCAAGAGCCTAGAATTAATCAACAATGAACAGTGATGTCAATAAACAGGCAGATATGGTCCCTAGACTACTTTCAGGCCAAACATGTGACTTGAACATAGCATGAAATGGCAAAATCAAAAGAAAGGTGAGGGGAGTGGGGAACCAGAGATCTTCAAAATTTAGTAATTTGTCTTTTTTAACACATAATCAATGTCTGTCCTCCGCCAAAAATTAAATCAATCTTTTATTTTTACTCCTTGTTCCAAATGTGTATAAAACATCTTATTTGGGACAAACGTAGGTTTTTAGTCAAACAGAAATCCTACCTCAGTCATAAGGATGTAGAAAGAAAAATGTATTGTCAGTATAGTGATTGTAAAGTCACATAACAATTTTCTTTTGTTGTCTCTTCAAATGTAAAGTTTTGTCAGATACCTACCTATCTGTCATTCCATTCCATTTTAACAGTCACAAGAATAAGAATGCATTTTGTAAGCCTGTGGCAAAGAAACAGGTTAGCATTTATTGTCTATCATATAGCAATATGTTAATATTTAATCCAGAGTAATCATGTTATGCATCTGTTACAGTGCTGGCTCCTAAGAAAACAGAAGCCTGGAAGGGACTATTTTACATATACAATAGACTAAAGCTTGACAGATCACTATGTTCAGAGATTTACCCCTCATGACAGGAGGCCTTGAAGTATCATCTGAACTGTCTCCTGTGTCATGTGCTCTGAAAAGCTGTGGAGATGCCCTGGTGGGGGGCTCTCTGTGGATATTCATTATACCTATATTAAAGAACACACAGGAGTCTTTTTTGTGTGAGAAGACTGGGTGTTTCTATGGTATTCACTTTGGAAGATTTTTGTGGCCATCATTTTAAATATCCTACTACATTTGTGTTGTTACAGGTACCACCTCATTCTGCAAGGATCAAAAGGTCATGGACTAAATTGATCACTTATCAGTGGATCTTTAGAAAAGGCAGCAAGTGAAAGCCATTTGTGATGGGAAATCCATTTTTAATTGAATTTATGCATCTGCACTCCTTTTGAGGTCTCATAATCATTTTCTTGTCAAGCCAGAAGCCTTTTGTAAAGTCAGTTTTGTCATATTACTGTGCAGATTTACTGATATTTGCGCAAAACAGATATCTGTTGACCTCGACCATAATTTACAGAACAGATATTATACTGTTGCCCACACTTCAAGGACAAACAGGTCGTAGCTCTTCATGAAGAGGGAACACATACACATATCCACGTCTCAGATCTTTCTTTGCATTTTACTCACTTGCCTTGAAGCTTCTTAAAGTTTATGTGTTTCCCCTCCTCAGATGGGGCCCACCATGGACTAACCAAAGCAGACGAGCCATGACACTTTGGAAATGATACAAAGGCAGACAGGGAAAGAAATTCTGCTCTACTTAGCAACTCTATTAAGTATAGTTCCTACATTAAGGTATCCTATCAGGCAATTGAAGGTATGATCAGGCAATGTGTTTTATGCAGCAGATCTCCACGGATTATGGGCAGGCTGTAAGAGCTATTAAATTGATTGGTTCAACATTTTGGGAAATACGCTTATTTGCTTTCTTGCCTGGAGTTAGCTGAGAAGATTGATATTAAATATGAAGCTACCGCCAGCAGTCGGTTAGCTTAGCAAGAAACAGCTAGCCTGCCTCAGTCCAAAGGTATCAAAATCTGCCTATCTCCAAATCTAAAGCTCACTCACAGGTATCTTTGTTTGAGTAATCTGTATATAAACCAAAGTGTGAAAACAACAAAGCCAGGCTAGCTGTTTCCCTGTTTCCAGGTCTGCACTAAGCTAACTAGCTGTTGGCTCCATATATATATTTATCTTACAGATATGAGAGTGGTATCTGCTCATCTCTCTCAGCAAAAAAGCAAATAACCATGTTTCTCAAAACTATTCCTTTAATTGATCTCCTAAATGTGTGAAGATGTTGTTGAGGTGATGAGGCACTAATGTGATTATTTCAATGCATCAAATTGTCTTCAATGAGTCACTACTGACCAAATCCTTTCCTAAATATTTCCTTTGTACATCCATCCTGGCACGACAGGCAGCGTTCTGTGACACATTACGAGATGGATGTGCCACAAGCCGTTCCCAGGTTGTATTGTTCCCCAGCCTGCTGCCACCTCTTCTAAAGTGCTCTGAAGCCTAATTCCTCTTCCAGGCCTGTGGGGATGGGGGGATGGGACCCTGCGCCCTCAGTCCAATCAGTCTCTCAGCAAGCACACAAAGGTCCTGCTGCTTCTACAACTGGAAACTTGGCTTAATGGTGAGGAGGGCATACTGTTGGACTGGAGTCAATTGCATTTAATTTCAATCAGGAACTTCAGCTGGGCATCTTTTTCAGTCCATATGATGGATAAATACATTATATTTTTTAATGTCTAATTTAATTTGAAACCATAGCTAACTAGATGAAAGTTGAATGGTGGCAGTTCTTACTACAACTTAAAATGCTTGTTTCGTTGCTTCATCTACCCTGATTTGTCCTCCACCTGTATCCACCAGCATCATTAACAACAGGGCGGTTGGTTTGTGATGTAGCAGAAGAAACCCAAGGCACACTGACCAAGCATAGAAACACCACTGATAGAAATGTGCCGTGATCCTGACAAAAAGTATAATGCCGACATTTGTGGTTTTACTGCACTGTTTCTTGGCTTTGAGCAATTAAAGGTGCTGGTAGGCGCATTTGACCTTTTAACAGAGACTTGCTGTTCCCCATTTCCCATCTTTGAGCTAAACTAAGCTAAGCTAAGCTAACTAGATCCTGGCTGTAGCTTCATTTTTAACAGACAGTGGTATCCATGACAATCATCTAACTCTATGCCAGTAAGTGAATAAAGATAACAAAATGTCAAACTATTCCCTTAAAAACAGGATGTTTTTCTGTTAACGTTTCATCTGTTGCAGCTCAGACAGCAAGGCTGGTTTTATATTCAAATTGATCACCTACAGCAGAACTTCTCAAAGTATGGACCTCGGTCCACATCTGGACTAAACAGTTTGTTTATCCAGACCCAGCCCATGCCTCCTATTGTTTTCTATTTTGAACTACATACAGACAATATTGATCAATAAAATAGTAATTTCGGACCCCTGACCTTGAATAAAAAGCAGATGCAGACCTTAGAGTAATATGTTTGAGAACCCCTAACCTAGAGCATTTCTTCCACACAAGTATGTCACATCTTTTGTGCATGAAAAACCAACAGCGCATGATCTTATGGTTTTATCTAAAGCGGCTTAGTAAAGACTACATGTACTTAATTGTTCAGCATTACAGCACTGAGCCCTTGTTTATGTGAACTTGGATGTCTGTTCTCATCTGGAAAATGCCCCTGATCTGGGAGACAGAAGAAAAGGCCACCCACAGGGCACATAGCTGTCACTGTTGATTCACTGGGGGCTGAATTTAGTAAATTCTTAAACAGCCTCTCTGAAAAAAACCCCACCTTGTATGGAGAAACTTTACAAAAGAGAGCTCTTACATTCTCTGGGTGGGAGATTACTGGGAGGGCTGGTGCAATTATGCGTTCTCATGCTGAATGGAGTGGAGCAGAGAGTTGTAGCTAATCTGCAACTCAAACAAGAGTAAATCTAAGCTAATCAACAACGAATTACAATGCCAGGCACGGGCAAAAACATAACAACTTGGGATGGGTATGTGTGTGTGTGTGTGTGTGCTGGTGATTCATGCTATGCTTTTCAAACCATGGTGAAATACGCCCTCAGGCAAGAAACAGCTTAGTCAAAGAGCCACTCAACACATTTGGAAGGAAATAAACACACAGCGATGCAAGAACAGGTAACATGTTGACACACACATTTACATTGCATTGGCAGAATATCAATCAGAGCCTGTCACAACAGCACTTGGACCAGGGGAAAGACTTAATAATAAAGGTGTCAAAAACCTTGCATGTATTTGAATATAAGCACAGGAGACCTTCGAGTCAAAATAAAAGATTTCAGAGGAAGAGGTTAAAGTCTTACTGAAGATTTGGCATCTTTGTTTGTTTTTAAAGGAAGTGAAGATGATGCATGATGAACTAGTCCGCCATGAATCTGATAACCCTTTTAAAAAGCAGGCTTAACCGATGAGTCATCCCAAACTTGTTCATAAGTAAATATCTGGTCACAGCAATTTATCCAAGAGCTGGGTTTTAAAAGCACTACAAAGTGAGCGCTAGAATGCTTCTATAGTGAGGATTTAACACAGTCAACAGTGTGAAAAATCTGTAGTAATCCTGTTGGATTTCTTATCTTTATACAGAAACTTAAGTTAATGCAACATTTATGATGTTCAATCATGTTGAAGCATCTTTGATTACCAAGAGGGGAATTATTAGCTGAGGGGGCAGAAAACTGCCACTAAAAATATCTGTGGAGAAATTAAGACTTTGCATTGCCCACCACATGGCACACAAGTGAGATTCATTTATCAAAATTCATTTAAAATTATAAGATTAAAATTTTATCAAACCCAATTTTTTATACTATTTTTAGCTGGCATGTATTCTGCTATTAAATGTATTAGGTACCTCTCTATATAGTAAGTTTAATAGTATTGCTAAATAGCATGCACATACACAGGAGATTCAAAGGAAAACACGTACAAACTGGATTCTACTCTGGTAGAGCGAAACAGCCGGTGCTGGGCATTTTGAAGATTGTTGTCTTGTTATAAGTATAGCAACAAAGACATACAATTTTCATCTCAGTCGAAAAGAGTAGCTGCTCAAAGGGTGTTTCCCTCCCCCAGACTTGTGTTCTTTTGACATTGTTAGCGTTATCACCAATAACCATAGGTGTTGCTAAATCAACCACAATAAAGGAACCTGTGTACACCTTTAATATCAACAATGTGCAGCTTCAGACCTGTTCAAAACTGTTGTGGTGGTGAGCACAGACACAGGTCAAATAACCCACGCTGTTAAGATTGAAAATATCCATGTTTCCAAAAATCCCCAAGGGTTTTTCTCAGTGTGGGCGTGATGCTACAGGCACAGGAGAGTAGATGAAATACCATCCAAGAAGTACAGGTCGAATAAAAAGTCCTCTAGTCTGAGGGCTTGTCAGACTGTGGTTTATACTCCTTTGAGGTAGGATTTTACAACTCTGAATATTTAGCAAAAAACGGAAGCAATCATTTTCTCCTTCCACTCATTGCTCGTGAGGTAAATAACAGAATTAGCACAATGCTAAGAAGCTAAGAAGTTGGGAATGTGCACATGCATGTATTTGATTAGTCCTAAAACAGTGTCTTGCTGAGTGACATTACGGCAGGATCAATTCTTTAGCTTTATGACCCTGCATTTTACTTGCTGGAGCCCTCTACGTCTCCCCCCCTGCTGTTCTTATAGAAACTAATGAGATGGCTGTGTTTTTGTTTAAACACAGCGCAACTGTTGGTCTAAATGTGGTTATAGGTGTGAGAAGGTTAATGACAAGCCTGCCTCTGGTGACAAGGAGAGAAGGCCATCATTTCTCATGTGGTTTCTTAGGTTCTTGACTAAAAATAAAGCAAAAATATTTATTTTTCTGTTGTCTCGTGAATTAAAACATGATTAAAGAAATGTCCAGTTTATCTCTTGTGCTTTTGGGAGACCAGAAGATGACTGTTGTTGCAGAGGAGTTATCAAAATATGTCATCCTTATTTAACAACATACAAGCTCTTTTTTGAGTTTGACAAATCATATTTTAAATGGAATAAGAGAACCAGAAAATGGGTGTTTTTTTTTTATTTCTGCAAAGAATCAAATAAAGAAAAAGCAGAATGTTGAAATTTGTCAACATTATTATACATTTAAGTATTGCATACTTTTAAGAAGTACTGTATTCCTTATGTAAAATGCAAATACCAGTGATTAAATACACATATCTGAACTGAGCTGAAACTGATAATATGTGAGCATTGACAACTCCTACAACACTGTTGGGACAACTCAGTGGAGAACGAGGCCATGTTCCCGTGAGATCAGATCAGCTTTTCCTCCTCAGCTTCTCCTCTTGACGTCACTCTGCAGCTGATGGGACCAGCCCCTTCTTGGCACCCTGGTGGTGGTGACTCTCCAGCTTCCCTGCGAGAGAAAGGGAAGGGTGGGAGGGGAGAAAAGAGGAAGGGATGAATCGAAACACCATCAAAGGGACAGAGTGACCTTTCTGAGAGCTCAAGGCCCGCTGATTAGAGGCGGCCTCGGAGAGTAAGTGGAGAAAGAGAGAGAGACAGAGACAGAGAGATGATGAGGGAAAAGGCCAATGAGACCCTTTATTCCACGGCAAAGAACATTTAGACAACAGCCTTTGTTGGCAGCAAAATAAGGATTATATAGGTGTACACTATAATCCAATTGTAACAAAGACCACACATTCAATACAATATACAGTCAGGTCCATAAATATTGGGACATCGACATAATTCTCATCTTTTTGGCTCTATACACCACCACAATGGATTTGAAATAAAATGAGATGTGCTTAAACTGCAGACGTTCAGCTTTAATTTGAGGGTATTTACATCCAAATCAGGTGAACGGTGTAGGAATTACAGTTTCTATATGTGCCTCCCACCTTGTAAGGGACCAAAAGTAATGGGACAAACTAAACAATCATAAATCAAACTTTCACTTTTTAATACTTGGTTGCAAATCCTTTGCAGTCAATTACAGCCTGAAGTCTGGAAAGCATAGACATCACCTGACGCTGGGTTTCATCCCTGGTGATGCTCTGCTAGGCCTCTACTGCAGCTGTCTTCAGTTCCTAGTTGTTCTTGGGGCATTTTCCCTTCAGTTTTGACTTCATCAAGGGAAATGCATGCTCAATGAGATTCAGGTCAGGTGATTGACTTGGCCATTGCTTAAGATTCCACTTATTTGCCTTGAAAAACTCTTTGGTTGCTTTCGCAGTATGCTTCGGGTCATTGTCCATCTGCACTGTGAAGCGCAGTCCAATGAGTTCTGAAGCATTTGAGCAGATAATA
>JAVQJL010029797.1:0-17201 GCA_036024295.1 Nannoperca obscura
AAATGTTGCTAACTTGGTCCCCGGTCGCCGCATGAATGGCTGACCACTGCTCCAGCTGTCCCCCCGGAGGAAGGACGACTGGATGGGTTAAAGGCAGAGGACAAATTTCATCGTGGGACGCAATTGGATGTGCGTGTGTGTTTGCAGTGTGTTTGCAGTGTGACCATTAAAAATTGATCTCTCGATCTCTCTCTTTAACAACCTCAAACAGGCTGCATTGAGCAGAGGCGATATTAGAAAAACTGTTAAAGTGCTAATTATCCAGCTTACTATTATTGCATAATAGGATATATTCTGCCTGTCCCTGATACACAGAAGAAGATACAGATGGGTGCATGCTTCACACACACACACACACACATATCCACTCACACTACTCCATTAAAAACATATGCACACACACACAGAAACGGACATAATCAATAGGAGTAAACCCACCGGAATTTAGATGCTGTATTTAACACTCTCACACATTCCCCAGACACACAGAAGAGTGCTAACACTGACATTGAATACGCTTGAGCTCCGATTGATCCCACCCATATTCTCTCACACACACACACACACACTGACTGAGAGTGCAGGTGGGCGATGGACATCTGGCTCCGCTATTAAAGTGCCACTGTGAGCTGACCCGTTCATTTCTTAATTTCGAGTCTGTTTGCCATGATGGTGACAGACTAACTCCCAGTTCACAGTGCTGTCGCATCTTGCAGTTTGCAGGTAATTCATCGACTGGATGTATTTGGTATAATTAGGTGGTACGTGGTACATTTTTCCACATCATTATATTATTGTCAAATGAATTGCAACGCTTGGGTGTAATTATTGTAAACAAGGAAACACAGTTGCGTGGAGGGGCAGCCTTTACACCAGCGGTGTTGTTAGTGCTTGAAACTTTGGTTTGAAGGGTTTGAGGGTTTAAGGTACCTAAACTAAAACTTTGCAGACTCTCGAAGTCTTTATCATCACATTTAAATTGTTACTATAAATATCAAATTGTAATTGTATACATTTTAAATATTAAAAGCTGTTTGGTTTACATGAGTGACTGTGTAGATGAAACAAGATTATGTTGAAAAATCAAGCATTTTATATATATAAGTATATTTGAATTCAAGCACAGTCCTAACCTTGATAAAATAATGGTTAAAATTAAGCATTTTTTTTGTACGACTTTGTACGAGCCCGGCTTATACCCTTCCTACGTTGGCATCTAGAGGATAGAAACTTTTTCAGACTTTGACCAATCACCATACTGTGAAAAGTTAAAGTGGCTGTAATCAATATTGTTATAATAACAATGAATCAAGTGACTATGTGCATCAAGTACTCTGCAGTTCCCCTCAGCTCTATGAAGCTTTACAACGTGTTTCAGAGTCCTTGTTTTGGTGTCCCAGCCTGCAGCTTTAATTTCTTTTTAAAAACAACTAAAGTTAAGGCAGCCAAAGTTGGCAATTTGTGATCATAGAGGAGCATGTAACAGTTCAGCGGCCTGATATTTTTCTCAGGAGTAGGTGGAGACCAAAAACAGAGCTAAAAAGAAAGATTTCATTCATCAGTAGGACAAAAACACAACTCAAACCCAAATGAATGCTAATGTTGCTCCCTATCTTCTGGTTGTCTTAATAGATGACCGGTTTACAAAGGAAAAGGTTCTGGTTATGGCAAATAAACTGTGGTTGAGCTATAGTTAGTGTAATGTAACAAAAACATTGATCATGGTTACCTTTAATGAAAAGGCAGACACAAACTCTGGTCTCCTGCGTCAAAGTCAGAAGAGCTGCACACATCCATCACCCTTACATTCGGCATCACTACACAGAGGAAACACTACTTCCTAAATTGATGCTGAATGTTGGCATTTGGCAAAAATCATGACAACTGGAATCATCCAATGTGGACATAATCCCTAGGATACTGGGCTGTATCTGTAGTATGCAAAAATATAAAATGCAATTTTAGAGACTGCGAGCGTTAAGGATATTTTTATTTGTTTATAATAAATATGCTGACTTTTGTAGATTTGTATATTAAAGATGTTAGAACGGCACACAGTTAAACCTTTAAAAACTCCAGCACAAAGCATGCACTTCAGCTATTAAGGTAACAAAACAAAGTTCATGACTCATTCTGTTTGTGGCTCATAAATTAGCAAGCAGGCAGACGCACTAAATGTGACACTGACACACTCAACTTTGTGTGCATGGATGTGGAACATTATTCACCATTATACACAACCTCCTGGCCCTGTGATCACTTGTTCTTAATGTATTTTTCTCAAGAGCCATTTCATCGAGCGTCTCTTGAAGCTCTCTAATGCTTTGAATGAGACCATCAGCCTAAAAGCCTCAACTGCAGCGTAAATGGAGTGCTCACGACGTCTTCATTCACGGAGAGAAACTTTGCGTGGTGATGACTTTGGTTGAAGTAACTAGGACTTATATTGACGGCTGTGTCTGCGCATATACCATCTGGGAGATGAGGCTCACAAAAAAAAACAGACAAGGATGCACAAACACCCACGGACTATAATTACTTTGCTTCATTTCCTAATTATGGTGACAATAGGAGGGCCCCCTGTTAGAATTTATCTCTCTCCTCTCCTGCCTCCCATCCTTCCCCTCTCACTTTGTTGCAGAGGCAGAATAAGAGAAACTTTAGCCGCAAAGAGAACATATGGCCTCCACCGCTCACCAAACAAACCCTATACATTATGGTGGCTAGCCAATGTGTGTGTTTGTGTGTTTGTGCACATGAGGAAGGGGAAGATTATTAAAGGGTAATGAGGTAGAGTGAAAAAGGGAAAGCACAAACAGAAGGTAGGTAGAAGAGGCGAAAGTGCTGTATGCGTGTACAAGCACGAGAGTCAGAAACCACTAATTCTCTTTGTCATAGTCTGTAACAAAGAAGACTGCATCGTAAAGTAGTGCTCCAGAGAGAGAATGAGAGGGCTTAAACCTGACAGTTCACACTATATTAGCAGTACACAAAACCCAAGAAGGATTAGAAGAGCAAAAATCCTATTCCCCCGCCTGTCAAATGAAATAGACATAAATTAGCCCATATGAGCACTATTCGATTCTGCATTGACCCCAATTAGTAGGAACTGACCCAGTAGCACAGCGAGTCAAAGCTTCCGGAGAGAGCGAGAGGGAGGTAAAGAATATGACAGGAAGACAAACAAAATGAATCAGTGGCTAGGAAGCTACTGGTTAGATTTCTCACACCGGGGGGATGTCATCCTTCCCACCCCCTGAAGGGAAAATCATAACCCTTATTACACCAATGGGAAGATGTAGTCCCTTTCGGAGGCTCGCAATGTTCTGAGAGCGCTTAGGACGAAGGTACAATGGTTGTTGTTTCTTTTTCTTCCTCTTCCTCGTTCTCTCCTTTACTCCCTCCTCCTCCTCTTATCCTGCCAAATCTGATATTACAGTTTATCTCCGCATGTGTGACGCTGAAACCAAGCTGAAGTGGATGGGTGCGTGTGTGTGTGCGCGTGCGTCTGTATGAATCAATGTGTGTCCCGCTCTGCTTTTATTGTTTATTTGCTAAAAACTAGCCAGTCGTACCTGGAATATGTCACTAGAGGCTCTAAAACAGGGTTTAACAAGGGTGCTAATATGAAGTTTTTTAAGTTGAGTGAAAACTGAAATGTGAGCAGTTTTAAGGTTTAAAGACCTAAACCATCAGACCATCACTCAGTATACTCGCTGACTGAGCCTCCAGCAGCATTTAGTTAATTACTCGTAGTATAATGAACCTACAAAGAAACAACATCCAGTTCTATGTATTGCTTAAAAAGAGCTATGACGGAATGCAAAGCAAACCTTCATGTTGCTCTATTAGCATGAATTTGACCGCGGTTTGTATTTTTCTATCTGTTTTTATTCTCCCCAAACAGTGATCTAAGTACCGACCAGTGTTTGAGGTGTGTGTGTGTACTATGGAGTGAATCTGAATATTATTTGGAAATGTGTATTACGTGATGTGTAACTGAAAAAAAAGTGTTAAATGTGAGTACCATCCAGTGACCCAGAGATGTAACTATCTCTGATGTAACCATCTCTGGGTCACCACCTGTCAGTTGAAAGGAAAGAAACCTCTAATGAATAAAGTCAGACATGTAGCAAGCTAATGAGGCCAGTTATTTTTTTCAGGACATGTTGGCGCCCTAACAAGAGCTAGTGAGACAATATATTCATCAGCAGGCCACATCCACTACTTCAATAGGCCAGTGAAATGATCTATTCGTGTTGAAGGTCAACACTTTCAAGTTTCAAGCTACGCACTAAGACCATCGTGTTGGCACTAACAGTTTTTGTCTTGCATTATTTTCCTGTCCCTCAGTAAAGTTACATATTAGCTTGAAGCTAATTTTTATAAATGTGCACCTGGCACCATGAAATGTCAAAAGAACACAGACTAATGAGCATAAATACCAGACAAGTGTCTATGCTGCCGTGTAGCAGCCTCTAGCTTCCTACAGCACTGTTCAGTACTGTATGTAGCCCCCCCACCCCACTCTCTCTTTTCTCCATCTCCTTCATACTTTCCACTTTTTCCGACCCTCTCTTCCCATCCTTTTAATCATTTTAATAGCACTCCACGTCTCCCCTAAATCCAAACCCTTACTTTAACTTTCCACTCGCCCACTCTCTCAAGCATCTTTCCTCTCATCACACTCTCTTCTCCTTCAAGAGTCTCTCCTCTTCTCTTCCACCTTTACTTCTGTCTAATGCCATTGCTGTCTTTTCACAGTCCGATAAGAGTGATGCTATGCATTCGTACCGTAGACAAGCCACTTCAGACCAACACTGACACCCACTCTGTTAAGAGGTGGAGGCAGACATGGAGAGAGAGAGCATGGGAACCGTTCTGCTCTAGGAAATAAATATTCAGGAGTGTACAAGAGGGCCAACAAGCCATCCCAGCTATCCAGGTGAATAGATCAAATACAATGATAATAAGTATTTCATTGAACTGCAAAGACAGGGCAGATTTGACATGTTTCAACTTTTAAAATGGCAGTCGGTCAACAACAGTACTAGTAGGCTTTTCCTTTTTTACTTTCTATATCACATGATGCATTGTCTCTCTCTCATATACATACATATGCTTGTTTCTCCATGACAATCCCCCTCTCTCTGCAGATACTCACACCCCCCTCCATCCCTCTGGCCATATCTCCCCGTCTCCCACGGGTGCAGTGTAACACTATCTGCCTCAGCCACTCTCCAGTCCCAAGCAGACAGCTTGGTCTTCAGAGATTCCTCCCTCTCATTCTCCACTGCTGCCATTTTCTCTCCACAGGGACCAGAAACTAAATATGACAGCTACACCAGAGAGACAGAGGAGAATGTCAAACTCCTCCAACCCAAATGATGAAGCTTTGCCCATATCTGAGTCACACTGTGTGGACAACGGGAAGACACCATGCTGTTTGGTGTGAAGAGGCAGAAATCATTGTAGGCAACATAACACTACAAAAACATCTATCTTAAAGAAACAGAGCAACGTTTAGGCACACTCATCACGAGTTCAGGGCTGCATACTCTTCCAAGATAGGAGTGTGAATTATCTGAAGGAATAAACTATATGTACCTACATAATGTGTGTAGGTTCCCTATGAATTAAGCTTTAGCTTGACGCTCTCTCATTACGTCCCTCGTTGTAATCCACATTGAATAACCCACAGGACGACTCATAAAGGTTTTTACCGTTTACTTTGACACCAAGAAAAAGAAAATACATGTACAAAGATCAAGTTCCATTTCCAAGGTTATCCAAATTAAAACCTAAAATGTTCATAAAGAGAGAAAAACGAGAGAGGTCAAAAAACTGTGTGGCTCCACTCTCTGACCTTTGACTGACTGACACACCCCTTCTGCTGTTCTCGTGAAAGTATATAAAAACAAAAAGTACATTACTGTAAATATAAATTATGTATCCATCAACCTGTAAATACTGTAAATATTCCAATTCCTTTTAAATCCACAAACTTAATAATTACCCTTTATACATGAACTTAAATTATTGAATACTAAATACTCAAAACATCAATAAACTGCATATTGGCTCCTACAATGTGCATGTGTTAAGGTGCAGGAGCAGGGAAACTCACTACACGCTGTATGTGGACTCACTCCAAAGTCATTGGTAGTAATATGCTGCTGTAATTAATATGCTTATTGTTTCTGGGTTGCCAAAGGATTTTGTAGGCCTGGCTGCAGGGATTTGCTCTCATTCAGCCACTGATGTTGGGCGATAAGGCCTGGCTCGCATCCCAAATGTGTTTGACTGGGGTTGAGGTCTGGGCTCTGTGCAGGATGGTCGAGTTCTTCCACACCAAACTATGGACTGGGCAACGTGTACGAAGACATTGTTATTTAAGGCAACTGAAAGCGCATGTCTAAAATATCACTGCTATAAAAAAAATCCCTTATTTGGAAATAAGCCCCAGATCAAAAGTTCACAAAAGTAAGCAGTGACCATTAGTGATGGGTTGTTCGCGAACGATTTGTTCTATTTGAACAAAAGTGAACGGAACAAACTGATTCTTATTCGACAGGGACATTCTTTCTTTACCTGATTTCAAACGTTTGCCTATTGAGTCATTCTTCAAAATTATTAATATTAACTTACTATATATTGTGAGAGTTTTCGATAATAAAGTTTGTCGTCCCGTGTTTGTCTTTGTCTACACATAAAAAAAAAAAAACATTCTCATCCAGGGTGAACCCTCTTTTTCATGTAGGCTAGCTGAGTAGAAATAAAATATAGTGAGAGATACGTTATGAATTCTGATTCTTGTTTCAATATAATGCCCAAATATAAAGTCTTGATGAAAATAACATTTTTAAGGACATAAAAGTTGTCGCAAGTTCATTATCGGGTGAAGGCGCCATCCATGTTTGTTTACGTTGTCGACATCAGTCAATCCATTACCTGCCGAGTGCATTGCGCTGTTACATAAGTGGAGTCGTGTAAAGGCTGTGTAGAAGCAAGACATATACCCTGTTTTATTATAGGTAATTATTTTACATGATGCAGTGTTGTCCCTGGTTACAGCCCTCCATAGGGCCATGCTTATTATTGAACACGTTTGGTCACCCCTTCCTCAAATGGTTTGGTCGGTTTTTATTTTCGCTATATTAGTATTATTCAGTTACTCTATAGCACATATGAACCTAAAATTGTGTTACTGCAATATTTACTCTAGAATAGGCTCTGCGCTGACTTTACGTGCACCGGCTGCTAGCTAACATGAACTACAGCTGAAGAGTTAGCTTCTGAGCTAAATCACATTTAGTTTGAGTTCCAGCCAGTTCTAAACAAAGTGTTCTTGTCCGCTGCTTACATACTGTACACTACTACAAAGTAGAACTATCCCATTAAAATTGTATTTAACTAAAAGCAGCGTACTTATTAGTTAAATGTAGTTATTGTACTGTTCTAGTAAAAGTAGAGAGCCTCTGTGAGTTGGCCCTGTTGTTGCTGTTATTTTGTACTTTTGGATGGTTATTATTAATGGATAAACATGTATGTAGCATTTTAATGTTATTTGGTTGAGGTGGAGCTAATTTTGGGCTTACTACTGTGGGGTAGTTTAATTGATTAAAATAAATAATTATAAGATCACATGCTTTGTGTGAATAAACGCAACTTGCAAAGTGTAAAAAGTACAATCCTTCTAAAGTGTAGTGGAGTAGAAGTCTAAAGTAACATATATTGGAAATACTCAACTAAAGTACAAATACCTTTTTAGTTTTTTTAAGTTGAGTACTTGAGTATACAATGTGTATTTTGTTAGTTTCTACCACTAGTTTCAGCTTAAATTATTAGAAAGACGCAATTGGAAATATGTTTTGCGTTCAGGTTGTTTGGGTTGACAGAGTTAATTCAAAGTTTTCAGTAGTTTGTAGGTCAGAACAAATTGGAATGTTGAAGTGGCAACCAACGTATGAGAGTAAAGCAGAAAGGAAAAGTGAGGGATTAGCGAGCCTGTCACAATCCATCCATCCCTTTCATTTTGTTTCATCACAAGCTGGGACACTCAAGAGGGTGATGTATTCAACTACACCTCATCTGTGCAGAGCCACAATTAGGGTTGCACTTTCTAAATTAGTAAAATCCCAGGATTTGTTCAGCTCTGATGCTCTGATAATGAATCTCTTATCAAATTATTTATCATCTCCTCTGTTTTATTTATCTTATTTATTATCGTTTGATTATAGTTACTTGTGCTTGTTCAGAGCTACAGCTAAATGGAGTCCCTTTGGGCTTATGATGCAGCCATTACAAACAGATTTGATACTGTCTTCAGATTTAATAAAATGCCATATTATTCCAATGTATTTTCCTATTATGGGTGCCAGTCATTCCCAACCATGTCTGAAAAAGTTAACTTATTTCATTAAAGAGAAATTAATGTTAGCTTATGCTGGGTTTGTGCCCGAAGCTCTGAGTACCAAGTGTGTTCTGTCACTTCCTCTTTGAGATCCAGGCTCCTGACATGGCTTTCAGCAGTAACAGACTGCAAGAATATTGTTTGCATTAAACTCTAATCTACCTCTAATTTACCTCTATATGTTGACGCCGCAGCTCAACTTGTCAGATTTGCCTGGAGGGCTTTGTGTTGCTAAATGAAGCCCTAACAGAGCAGTCGGAGACGTTCATTGAAAACATTGCCATCAGAATTTCCTTTATAAATCCCACAACAGACTCTGCAGAGAGATGAAGACACTCGAAAGAGAGTAAGTGGGCCAAGGAAAGTTGCCGGCTTTGCCCGCGGATGGGACTTTTCCTGGTGGAGGCTGGAATGCAAAGCTCCTGTCTGTGTTTTGTTGTCTTCTCTTTTTCTTTGGCACACTTTTGATTTGTAGTCCAACAGCTCCTGGCTGATCAGATAAAAAATGACAGGACCCCTGAAAAATGTTCCAACCTGTTCTTTCTTTCTACCTCTGTTGCCTCCCCTCCTTACCCCTCTCTGCAGACTGTTGCAGAGTGTGTGGAGTTGGGACAAGGAGCCCCTGCAGTCACATGTATGAAGACGTGAAGAGGGAAACTGAACAGGGTGTAAACTTGTGAACCTGCCTGTCAGGAAGTGAACGAGAGCAGCAGTAGCTCTGAACAGAAGTGCACTGGATGAGTACAAGACACTGACAAATGCACGTCAGACTGGAAGCTCGGTCTTGGTCTGTCTGTAGGTGGACACAACAGAGTCTGAGCTGCCTTGAAAGGACTGAGCTTGTTTGAATGAGAGTCTTGAGGGACTGTTTGAATGAACCACAGCTCAAACAGTGCATTGTTCCCTGCCTCTGCTCGTTAGGGGCAGCTTGTTGGCACTGTTGCTTGAATTGTCAGCAGTAATGCATCCAATGCAAATCATAACTCGTAATGGATTGTCTGGTATTTCTTTGTGGACATTTCAAACACCACATAGTGTCTTTAAAAGTAATTAAAAACCTAATTACTGTTGACTTTCACATGTTTGTTGATTTGAAAAAAACTGGAATGTGAAAGTACATTGTGGAGGATAAACGTGGTTAACAAAGCTCGCCAGTTCGCAGATGTTTCGCTCACAGGCAGCACCGCCGATATCCCGCACTGGTTACGATTCCAATTCCACTGATCTGCACGTCTCCTTGTTTATGAAACCAACATCATCATGCATGTTTTTACCTCTCCCTTTTACCTTTGCAGCCCTCAGTAGGGCTGCAACAACATTCCTAAAGCTGGCATCAAATGTCTGGGCAGATTCCCAGTCTTGTTCACGTTTTCTTGGATTTGATCATTTCTGATTTAGACACAAATTTGCCAATTTTATCTTTTGTCTTTTATCTTTTGTTAATCAAATTTCTCAAATTTTATCAACAGAAAAAGGTGTCATTTTAGTGCCAGTACTGAAACTCTGCTATCATATCACCACACGTAAAAAAACTACCCACTAACTTGAGGAGGAGAAACTTGGGCAACATCATTATTAACATTATCATTTGATCGTCACAAATTTTTGGAAGTGACGTTTTGTTATTGCAAAGACATGACACATTCTATTGAAAAAATATTGAGAGCACCTTTTTTTTATTTTATATGTAAACTGGATCCCTTTTATTTTAGAGACATTGAAAGATTCCCCTCTCTTCCTCTGTTAGGTGTTTGGTTGACCGGGTCGGCAGCCTGAGGGCTTTGACTGAACATAGTCTGTGCAGGTGTGATCAGCACATCTTTGCCACTGACCCTGTGTGTCAGAGAAATTGCCTTCTGCCAATAATTAACTTATGTAACAGGCCATACAGGTGAGATCAGCCAGGTAATGAAGACTTTAAATAACGTGTGTTTGTGCCTTCACACGTGTCCCCTAATGATCTCTTTGCCTCTGGCTGTTGCCGTTTTCCCTTTGAGGAACTGTCCTGGCCTGTGTTTTAGTGCAGCTAATGGCTGTGCGCTGGGGGACTTTGTCATTTCCTACAAGAGCTCATTGCATGTCCTTTGATGGTGGGCGAAGATTAGGACTCGCCTTCGCTGCTTTGAAATACCACTCTCCTTTGAACCTCTCACCTAGCTTGGGTTTGGCTGGATAATGTCATCCCACACACTTGTTCTTTGAAAACAGTCCTGTAATGTATTGTGAAGTAACGTGTTGGACCAGCACATGGAGGCCCAGTTAGGCAACATTCTTCAAGACTAGTAGATAAAAATACATTTGTACATACATGCTTCTGAGTCACTATTTTGATCAGCTCCTTGAACAAAATAATGTCTCAATATTATGGCCTTAGTACCTTAGCAGTGGCAATACACCTGCTTTCTCTTGGGCTTTAGCCCAAAATCGCCTTTGACCCTGGTCCTATGGCAGCCCTCATCCATTCATAATGGAACCCTAAAGTTTCTTATGAATGACATTCTTCTGGACTTTCCTGCTCTTTTCTCTACCTTCCACTGCCCTGTTGAGAATAATACCCAAACATCCTTGATCTTTTCACACAAGACGGCAGACGAGGATTTTCCCGCAGTAAGAATCATTTAAGTGACCCCTTTGCCAATGGTAGGGGTTCTGGGGTTGAAGATTGGATTGGAGATTGGAGGTGGGGGGTTTCACAGTCAGATAATGACATTCCTGAGACCCAGAGATGGACTCTAGAGCCCCATTTAAGCCGCTCAGGTTGAACTGGAAAGGTCTGTGTATAGGCTGGGCAGTTTGGTAAACCTAGATAGCTTTGCGTGAGATCTGTCGAGAGGTATGCCACTGACATTATTGAGGCCCCGGTGCTTCCCAAAACTTCCACAAGTAGTGCTTCAAATGGCAAACAAAATTGTAGTCAGGAAGCCGCATTTAGGCAAATGCATGCTCCAAAGTTTAATTAAAGGATGTTCAAATGGAATCACTGAAAGCTTTAAAATACTTACATTTCACAGAGTTACCTAACTTCTATAACCTGTGTCTGCATTTGTTGCAGTGACTGAACATAAACCAGTCACGACTTTACCGTTTGACCCTTCAAAAACTGATTTGTTGTTTAGTACAGTTCCATGTAGTAGTTAAGACTGTTTATTTCTCTGTCTTTGTGTCTCAGTTTCCTCTGTCCCAGCCCCATTTCATAACCACAACAATGGAAATCTTATTGTAATCTTAAGCATTGGAATATTTCTGGGGGAAAAGCAGAATCCATATGAGATGGCCCTGCTTGAAATTACAATGAGAACCAAAGAAATTGAAAGTGTTGATGTCTCGTGCTGATTCAACAGGAGCGATGATAACGTGGGATTAAGAGAATAACAGTTATTGGATTTAAACATGTCGTGTCTGTGCGGTGTGATATGACAGAGTTAAACCGATAATGGCTGCTGATGCTTGATGGCTGGTATCGGAGGAAATTCAGCGGAGGTAATTCCTCGCTGAAAGTGACATCATTCACTTTAAACCGCCGCTGTTTATGCAAGGAGCGCAAACACTTTCTGGCTGACAGAGGGGTTTAAGCTGTTCAACCACACAGACTTAATACATTACTTGCCATGACTCTTATAAACAGCCGTGTTGTTTAATACGAACAGAATATTGTGTCATGGTCCTCAGCTTCAAGTTCTTATATTTAGATTTTCCTCAATTATTAAACATAGCTTAAAAGGAAACCACAACACAGCAATAAGTCCAAGAACAGATAATTTTTCATCTTCAAACTGCACAGAAAGGATGGCGTTGTCAGATAATTGGACAGAGACACGGTGGGACCTGTGGATTATGTGTGGTCACAGCATGGCTTTACGCTGTCACAGCTTCTCTCTCCAACCTCGATTTTGCCCATTCTGTGCAAAACTACGGTTCCTCCAACAATCTCGCATTTCAAGAAGGCAATTTACTGCTCTGTCTCGCCTTTCCAAACCCACCTCATTAGTGTGCTATGCCTTGTTCTCTCTACTACACCTCATCTTCGTCCATGCATATGTGCATATCACAGGAGTTATTTATGCTCTGTTTTGTTTTCAACACACCACAATTGTAAAAGCAAGGCTGCCAGGCATAAACTCCTCTTCCCTCCAACCCGTCCCACCTTGGCTGGAGAATTTATGGCCAAGTCATCGCCCCTGAGACAGAAGCTGAGAGGAGCCTGCCTGGGCCCTCGCTGAAACTTGGCACCCTCTTGTTTGACGCACCACCTCATTTTGTCTCCTTTTCGGACATGTTCGACACCGCGGGGTGATGCCACTGACAGCGATGTTTGACACCCATTCCTCAGCACCTGCCCAGTCACCTGGAGCTACGGCTCTGCTTTTCATCTCTCCACCCTCCCAGTAACCCCCTTGCCCAGCCTGCACTTCAAAATGTGTTACCCAAATCAAAGGTGGTGCGCATTGTTAAGGTTTGAACATTATACCAGTGTCATGTAAGCTCCTTGAACAGAACAGCTGCAGGTAATTCACAGAGCGAGAATCCCAGGCTCTTTGTCACTGTTGTCTGGTGGTTCTTGCTGAAGCCAGGAGTGGGTGTAAAGTCCTCTTTGCCATTAACACTTCAGCCCTGTGGCCTGTGTGCTTGGCAGCTGCCTGCTCTGTAAATGAAACCAGAAGATGCTCGCGGTTTGGACAGCACTACGGTGGGACCACATGCTAGTTGGGCTACTAAAAGTGCAGTAGCTCTGACAAGTATTGTGTTGTGAGCCAAAAAGAGCTTTGTCATACGCCTACGCAAATATCTCCAAAATAGAAGCTTTATGTTACAAAAGGAGACCAGGAGCCATGAGGTCAGCTGCATGTAACTGAATTTGTAATGAGATAAACCTCTAAATTTCAGTTGCTGGTGCCAAAAGCGATCTGGGGTAATTTAACAAAGAATAAAACCCTGCGGCACCTAAACATATTGTCTCCTGACAAATCCGTAGTGGAGGGGGTGAATTGTGGTACAATTGAAAAGCAAAATGATATGCTTAAAAAAAAAAAAAAGATGAATTTAATTACAGCTGATACCCCACGGCAGAATGCACATTTGCAAAAATTTTTAAATTGTGTACAAATTTGGCAAAGAATTTGTGCTCAATGCATGTCATACATCTAGCAAAAAAAAAAGAAGCCCAAAACAATTCAGATTCATTTCACGGCATGTTTTGGGGCTGGCGGCCTGAATAACAGTGACACACAATAGCAAACAAAACAAAATGACGCTGATCTTATAAGTCACGATTCTTGTACTTCCTAAGGCACTCCTAAAATTATAAGCTTATATTTCAAGAAATAAATTGATTATGCTTTGGAAACAGGAGTCTTTTTAGAGGTTTTGTTGAGTTTTCATGAGCATCAGTGCTGTCATTGTCCCTGAGTGTTATTCCCCAATTTATGTAATAATGAATGATCTTGCTGACTTACACTGTTGTGTAGAAATACCTCGCGTCTTTACAGTGCTGTTGACAATTCATATCAACATGGCAACTACTCGCTATTGTATTTTTTCTTAAATTCAAATAAGAACTACTTATGTAATTATTTAATGGTTCCCCAACTAAAAATCCATCTTCTTTAAATCACAACATACTCCAATGTGATAAATGGACCTGAGTGTAGAGGGGGAAAGAACGGCAAGCCTTTTCCGTTACACTAGTATTTGAGGTTAAGATTCTTTGGACTGGGCCGGAGTACATTTTTCCACGCAGTCAACTGAAAGTGCACATTCTGCCCTCTCAGAAATGATCATTTGACCAAAAAGACTCTCTCTCGCTCTCTCTCTCTCTCTCTCTCTCTCTCTCTCTCTCTTTACGCTGCTATAGGGTCTGATGCTGAAACTGTGGATTTGTACTCACCACCAGATGGGATAACCTCCAAGCACCCGTGAGCTGGACAACCACACACACATCAAATATCCAATCAGATACAAATCCATGAGGTAAGCCTTGTAGTGTGTGAGAGGGTAAATGGAT
The DNA here is from genome assembly GCA_036024295.1 of Nannoperca obscura. Taxonomy (NCBI): domain Eukaryota; kingdom Metazoa; phylum Chordata; class Actinopteri; order Centrarchiformes; family Percichthyidae; genus Nannoperca; species Nannoperca obscura. The sequence continues at coordinate 14,415 of JAVQJL010029797.1, forward strand.
CAATACATAGAACTCCCAGCAGGCAGTGAAGAAGAGTTTTCCAGGCAGAGAAGCTTTAGGGCAGCTTGATTGTTGAATGAAGGGAAGATTAAAATTATATTGAAAAAAAAACCTTGCTCCTGTTTTCCCCCCTTCTTTGAGTCGGGCCAGGAAAGTGTGTCTGTCTCCTAGTAGTTAAGAGAATAAGTGTCTCTTACACACATGCACACGCTCCTACCCGTCCTCTCCTTCCCTCCCTCTCTCTGAGGTTCTTCCCTAAGGTAGATATCTTTTTCTCTCTCTCTCTACTTTTTTCTCCCTCAGGATGCCTCATCCACAGGCCCAATATTAAAGGGGGGGGGGGGGGCGGGGGGAATGAGGTTTGGAGATGTCAGCTGGCAAGCCAATCACAGAAGATGGCCTTAGGTTACAAAAAAAAAAAAAATTATTATTCGTTCCCATCTGTCAATCACACGCCACCCCCTGGTAATGTGGAAAAGAAAGGAAAGAGTGAAAAGAGGGAGGGAGGGAAATGAGAGAGGGAGGTATAGGGAGGGACAAATGAAAAAGGTAGTTGTTACTCAACTTGTTTCATCCGTGATCATTGAGAAAATTGAAGTGGCTGGAGGTAGCTGAAGGGAGGGAGGCCAGATACAGGCTTCACACATGCTGATGTACATGTTGGCACGTTGATCTTTAGGGGTTGTGCCCTGACTAATTGATCCGGATATACGTGCATACAGTCAGAGCACACACACGTCAACACACGCATAATCTCTGTCCCACTCACGGGGGACATATACAGTGAATTTTCTAAATTGTTGTCCGCCCACCCCACCAGGGGAGGACATAAAAGGGGACACAATAAAGCCATAAACTGTGGTGGTGACTGGGCCAGGCATGCAGGGGTTATATGCTTCAGCGGCCCAAAGGCGACACATTTTACATCAATACTATTGTCATTCTGATGGGCTGTGGGGCGAGCAGGCGTGGGACAGGAGGAGGAGGAGGAGGAGGAGGGAGAGGAGAGATAGAGAGTGAAGGAGGAGGGTGGGACACTTGTGATGGACTTAGCCTGAAGTAACCACGCATTTGATTCAAACACAAGGAAACTGATCCGGACAAATTCAAACAAGATATCTGGCAGAGATCAAACAAAGTCAGTTGTAGTTGTGATGACAATCTAGTTAGGAGTTTTGTCTCAGAGGATTATTAGTCGGTCATCATGGAGAGATGTGACCACACATTTTGAAAGCGGTAATGAAGGGGTTCATCAGTATGAATGTCATACTTTACTTCACAGGAAAGTGAGACTCTGAAGTTTCAAGATTATTTTAATCTTCAAAGCAGTTTGCTGCAACATTTTGTCCCATGCCCCTTTAGAGACTGATGCTGTCAGTGGCAATATGTTACTATATGAATTTCAGGACGTTCCTCTTTTTTGTGACATGATTCATAGCCCTCAAAAGTAAGTGTAAATAGCAGAAAAGGGATTTCTTCCTAGGTACACTAGATTTAAAGGCCTTTTTGAACACGTGAGTTAACACTTTATTAAAAATAAATGTACAAGTCATTAGACCAGATGGATTACATGATAGATTTCACAACCGATTGAGTGTGTGGAGCCATATGGAATCCAGCCTTTGGGAGATCTGTTTCCAAGTAAGGAAGGTCACAATAGGTTCAATGACACAGTAAGAGAAATTATATTGATTTTATCCTAATATTGTTGCAACAAAAACATGTATGAAAATAATTTTAATGGATGAAATGTTGTCCAATTACAGAAATATACATTTGATAACCATGCCACTCTAACACACATACTGTTACTCTTAAGTGATTTAAAATGTACCAGCAGTATTTATACTTTAGCAAAGTGTCTCCGTTGTCTGTCCCTCTCATGTGTGTTGCCAGTGGGCCGTGGCCTTTCTGCTGAGGACCTGCAGGACGTGCGTGAGCTCGGTGGACTGAGGGGGCTGGAAGGTCGCTCAGCAGGGGCTGGGTGCGTGCCCACCGCAGAGAGGAGAGCGCAGTGACCACAGTCTGGAGGTCAGTAGTGAAGTGACCCCCTTCACCCGCCCCTTCTGTTTTATTCCTCCATAACAAAAAAGATAGGGAAACAGGCAGTGACTGAGCAGCTCTCGACCTACCGCCCAGTCTCAGAGGAGGGGGGGGGGTCCTCTGAGTCTCTAAATGTGACAATAATTGATAGATATCTTAGTGAAATGTATGAAGCCTGCTCTCCAGCCAGTCGTGGTGGGGAGTCTTCTTCATTCTACCAATAAAGATGACTTTTCAACACCTCAAGTCAAGATGCGGTATGTCATCGCAGCGCTGACAATGAGGCAGGTCTGTTTTCGATCACGAACATTGTCGTGTGTTACTGCATCGTCAGAAATGTGCCTAGCTCAGCTCTGGGATTTGGATGACAGTTGCTCTGTAGGAGCGATAGACGGTGTGTAGGGCCAGGGATGGATGGGGGGAATGTGACAGTGGTTTATGAGTGCAGGCAAAGGAATCAGTCTGCGGTCTGCATCTGAACAGCATTGAAACCACGTTTCCCAGGTTGTGCCCACAAGTGCAATGTGAATTGTCTAAAAAGGCAACGAAACCCCTGATGTGTCTGCATCAGTAGGTGCACAGGAGGGGGAGGCACACATAGAGGTTCCCTACCGGGCCGGTTTCTACGGTGACCTGAGAAAGGCCGTAACCAGGTCCGGCTCTTTCTCAGGGCTAATCAACGTATTACCACAAAGAAGGACCTGTGTTCGGGGGGGGGGGGGGGGGGGGGGGGGGGGGGGGGGG
>JAVQJL010029801.1:0-17460 GCA_036024295.1 Nannoperca obscura
TTTGTCAAACCCCCTGAATGCAAAGTTAACCCCCCCCCCCCCCCCCCCCACACACACACACACACACACACACACACACCTCCCCCATCTTGGTTTGAAGCAGTGGCAGATGGGAATCACTTTGCTTTGACTTCCATGTGTGTCCCTGCCTTGGTACCATTTTCCAGAAATAAGCGTCTTTGTGTTTTCCTTTACTAGATAGTGACAGCTGGAGAGAGACAGGAAATGTGGGAGTGTGAGAGAGAGAGACAGAGAGACAGAGGGATTACATGCAGCAAAGGGCTCGGGCTGGAAGCACCCTTAGCACTTGGTACGTGCTCTAACAGGTGAGCTACCGGGGCGCCCTTTCGGCTGTGTTTTAATGGTCTGTTTGGCAGGGCTAGCACACACGAATACATGAATATAGTAGATGTTAACTACAGGTCTCGAACTTGCTTGTACGTGGTAGAATTGTTGGTTAACTCGTACATTTTATGCGTCCTTGTCACGGTGTTGCACGTGTGGTGGGTCAGACTAAAATACTATATGTGTAATGTGTATGAAAGTGCATACATGACCGCATGATACGCATGCAGTAGCACCGAAACCAAACGTGAAATTCCATTTACAAACGCATGAAATGTGGGAATATTTGTGGTGACAGATACTCATGTGTGAACTAGCAGTGTCTACATTTTCTTTGTGCGCCCGTGTCATCTGACTGCTTCTACACATTCAGTTGTACGACCTTCAGGGTGGTGTGCATGTGGCCGGCTGTTTGTCCTCCCCCCACCTCCAACCCTCCCCTCCCTCCAGTGCTCCACCATAAAACCCTGCAAGGCACAGTCTGATGATTGGCAGGCACCCCATGAGAGCTGTTTGCGCACGTATGTGTGTGCATGTGTGGTGATGTCAGTCATCTCAGGCTCAGGTTATTATGCGTGTGTGTGTGTGTCTCTGTTTCATTCCGTCAGGAAACATGACACTGCAATTAGCCTTCTTAACAATCATGTAGTGGAGTTGTCTTTGCTGCAGTGCAGTAGCAGTCGCTTCAATAACAATACGGAACTTGTGTAGAGCATGAGACAAGGTATGATGAATCATTTAGCCCTTTGGGCATGCAGGCACTGAGTGTGTGTGTGTGTGTGTGTGTGTGTGAGAGAGAGAGAGAGCGAGAGAGAGAGACAGCAGATTGGGAGGGGTCTCATAAAAATACCAGGACTGTTATTCATTCATTCGTTTGTCCATTTAAGGAATATTGTAGAAAATGTTTAATTTGGATTGTGGCCATCATTCAGGCTTCATTAGCACCCCTCAGCCCCAAGTAAGATGTGCTAACTGAAGTGTGGTTGCTGAAGGGCGGGTGCTTATGCAGGAGGACATCTTTGTGTTTATTTATTTATGTATTTCTTTTCCAGAGAGGAGAGAACCCCCAGATGAATTAATCAATGCCGACTCTGTGCTCCGTCCCCTGTGGGTTAATGCAGCCACACGCCCGTAGAAAATCAGATAGTCTGGCCGCCAAATCAAATCATTTACCTGATCCTTCAACTGATAGAATAGGATTAACCCGAGCCCCAACAATGATATTTGGACAGCCACACAGCTAGAGGTTGGTGTGAGATGTGGTGAGATAAAGAGGCCAACAAGAAAAACACAACTAAAACAAGAGTTGGGGATAACAGATGTTCTCATTGTGTAATCGTTGGTCTTTGGAATAAAAACACTGTTAGTGGAATGAAAAATTGGCCGTGGTTTTATGTTGACTCAGCAGCGCTTTAGGCTATAAATCATGGTTTTCAGTACTTTTCCACTGCAGCCCCACATAGAGGATGAGCCTGGAGCTTTAAATTTGACCATCCTCAAAGAACCCAGTCGGTGTATATAGACTCTATAAAAAAACATAATCTACCAAATGGCCCCATCTGTTCCTGCAGTAAGGCATCACTGGGATAAACCTAACCTGGAAATAAACAGATACTCTGTCTGTGTTACCACCACACATTGTTCTACTTAGATGGTTGTTGTTGTTGTTGTTGTTGTGTAGATGGAGAGTGCAATAAAGAATTTTGAATTAGTCTTTATTGGGTTATTTTGGCAGAACAGCTGATGGATTTATTTACACAGAAAAGGACCGATGTATTAATTTCAGCATCATGTCAGGATGTAATAATTTAGGAAAGTCACATTCAGCCATAAATGACTTCAGTCTGTGGTGAATGAAATTAAGATAATATATTTAAATGTAAGTTAATTTTAAACCGTTAAAACGCTTTTGTGGGTAGGAAATATACCGTCCGTCTTAGCATCTGAGTCAATCATGATGACTAAGCTGTTCCATAAAAATGCATGAATACCACCACGACGCTCCACAACCCGTACAGCAGCCAACCCCACCGCGGAGCGGAGAGAGCCCCCGCGAACGCCGCGGCATTAGACAAGAAAAACAAGGAGAAGATGAAACCTGCCTCCTGCTCGCAGGGTGAATAGACAGCAACAATAGGGCCCTAATCTACAGGCATTGTCTGGATTCCCAGTCGGAGCGATTTAGAGAACAAAGGCCGGCTTGGTCCCCTCGGACGGCCAGGGACATCACTATGATCTCCGCCTGGTAATTCTCTCCCCGGGTCCTGTCAGGGGTGACAAGCGCTGCGAGCAGAGGGGTCAGCGGGGTGAGGGCTACAGCCGAGCGGCCTCTTCTTGTTGCTCAGCTCGGTGGTACGGCTGTTGTCCGACATGGGCAAAAAAACAAACAAAAAAAACACCGAGGTGTGACCACCGAGGGTGTCGCGACTTTTCCGAAAACACCGGGCAACCGCACAAGCGGGCCCGTCTCTCCTCCGCCGCGTGTGTCCGTGTAGCTGTCGCTCAGACGAGCCTCTACCGTCCTCGCTCCTCCAGTGTGCCGGTCCCTGCCGCTGCGCTCTCCCCTACCGGAGGGTCGCCTTGAAACCGACACACCGCGAGGAGGAGGGGCTGGAGACGTGAAAAAAAGGGGGGGTGGCATGGGCAGCTTGAAACCGCCTCCGATTTTTTTTTTATCAACATTTTTTGCAACTATGTAACGCGGAGGACATGTACACGTAATAAAACCCGCGAGTCAAACAGTATCTTGCGCGAGGGGGAAAGGAGAGGTCACGTGAGAGGGTTTTTAGTGTCCTGGTTCACACACCAAAGGTCGACCCCCCCCCCCTCCTTTTCTGAAATTTTGCATAATAGCACTAAATCGGTACGCCACTTTTTCCTCCTCTTCTAATGCAAATCTGTGTGAGCGCGTCTCAGAAAATGCACAAGGAGACATCCAGCGATGCTTCACCTACAGCCCGTTTGTGCATTTGCATACCGGCATTATTCTTCCTAGAGAACTGGTGTATAGAAACAAAACTGTAGCGGTCATGAAGGCGACAACGTGTACAAGTCCTGGTGCGTTCCTGGCTGATATGATAAAGGTCCAGGATGCCTTTGTGGCATTAAGTACAATGTCCCCATATCACGCATCTCCCCTAACTATATTCTCCTCACAGCTGCACCTGAAGCTAACAAGCTTTAAAAAAAATAAACATTATTGTTGTGGACTTCCTCTCAACCTTCGTGGGTGACATGAACGTGCGAGGACAGTTCAGCCAGTTGTCAGGTAAACGCGTTGCGCCGATCTCTGCGTTTGGCTTGTAACGCATTTCACTTTTCATTTTCCTGTAACCATAGACTACATCCACAATGATCGGCCCATTGTGCTTTGTGTTGGGTTTGCCCGTGGGGAGAGCGTCCAGATTGTGGTGGCCCGAATGCAATTGAATAATTTAATTAGAATGAATTAAAGGGCCTTAAGAAATGGCGAGATTGCTATCTCAAGTTTTTTATTTTGGTGTGTGAGTTCGCATCCAGACGCATTTATTTCCCTTTTGGAAAAGAGGGCTAGGGTGTCACGGAAAAGTAATTTACTGACCGAGGAAATTATCCACTGCTTCCTAGTGAGAAAAAGTAAACCGAGTCCCACGCTACATTAAAAACGAGTCCAATATTTTGTTTAGCGTAAAAACGCCCCCATACTTGCAACTTCCCAGTCTTGAGCGTCTATTATAACCGGCTTGGAAATGGGTTTGGGGGGGGTCGCCTTGAAACTGGCCCCCACCACCACCACCACAACCACCGTCCCTACTAAAAAAGAAAAACAGAAACCCACCGCTTGTTTTGATCACTCAGTCTTGAAGGGAGAGGGGACCTTGAAACGGCTCAACCTCCTTGCTCCATAATTGGTTTTATAGTGCTGGCGAGCGGCCAATGTGGGTTTTTTCTCTTTCTCACTGGGGTCTTTGATTGACACGTTGTGCGGCCAATCAGGTTTGAGCTGTGTTAAAACACACTGGGCTGGGCGCGGGTTGGGCGGTAGCGAGGGAGATGGGCGGGGTTTGCAAAACAATGCTGTGTTTCATTGCTGAGGAGTTTACGGACGCGACAGGGGCTGTCTCTCCCCCCCCAGTTATCCCCCAGTTTACCTTCGGACGATCCTGTAATGGACTACTCCGGTTCTCTCAGCAACCTGGACGGATTTTGAGAAACGTTTGCATTTTTATGCTCCTTCCCCCAGAATTTTCCACATTCAAGTAAGCGGGTCGGCATGTTTTTTCTTGTTAGTTTTTTCCTTTTCCAGCCAATGTGTCAGAGTTGTCGGTATTTTAAAACCTAATTCGCGTCGTAAATGTGAGCGAAAAGGGCGCGGAGGTTATTGCGTACGACATCTTTTTTAGGCGCTGTTGTCGGTGTGAAAAAGCCCACTTTGGAGACGTTTCCGCCGAGAAAGTTTTGCGTGTCGTTAATGGAACCGTGAAAAGTTTGAAACGTGGCTGAATTGCCGAGCTCCGCCGCCGCCGCGCCGCATGGATCACGTCGGGAAAAGGATTTAGATCCAACTTACCTTCTCGGTCTGTTTCACGGGATTTACAGGCGACATTTGTGCGTCGGGTGGATTTTTGTGAAAGAAGAAAGGTTTATTGTGATTTCTGAGCGAGCCATTCTTCAGATCCCGCCCGCCTGGATATCACGAGTCGTTGCTGTAATGTGTTTGCTTGCAAGCCTTTGAAGGTTAACTCGACCCTCTTCGTTTTAAACTTACATTTACCAAACTTAGTGTTTGACTAGTGTTTTATTTTCGCCAAAATGTAAAAAAAATAAAAAATAATTAGATTCCACTAGACATTTTTATCTCCTTGTTGCCTACAGATCAAGTCGCAAAATGCTTGTTGTTCTCATTAATGTAACTTTTATTCTATTTTTGTGTTTTTTAATACCACACACAGAGGCGTTTGCGAACATTGTATTTTATCATGTGTTTCCCAAAATGATTAAAATCGACCCTTTAACAGATCCTAGGAGCGTTGCTCGGGTCGATGCTGATTAAACCGAATATCAGTCTATTTACGACGTGAAACACAGTATGATATCTTCATACTGCAATTTCAATCTTGAGTTCAGATAATAATCCGTCGATGCGGTGGATATTAAATAATGTTTTAGTTTTTAAAGAGTGGACTGGAGTGTTTACGGCTTGGGTTTTGATTTCTTTTGCTTGGGCAGCACCCATGTCCAACTGCGAAGTAGCCCGGACTAAATTCGCGTCTGTGGGCAACAAAACACCACTAACCCCAGCTGATGAATGATGCAGGCTTTTGCAACCTTATTTATTTTTAACCCGTTTGAAATTTATATTTGATGCGCCTCCACTATTTATGGTGTATTGGTTTACGCGGCGACTCGGCCCATAGCCTACCTTTCTGGTTTACGGGTGAGGGGAAACCGCTGTGTAATCGGAAAAGGTAGAATAGAATAGACGGTTACAATTTGACGGTATGCGTCTCCGTCGCGGGCTGCGTTCACGGCCGGGGCAGACCGAGCAGCTGGCCGCCCCGCTCCTGCCTGTGTTTCCCTGGGAAGCGGAGCCCCGCAGCGGCTGCCTGCTCGGCGTGCGGTGGGGGTGGAGTGCTGCTGGTCCGCTCGGACGTTAGATCATAATATTGTAGATTTAAGTGAACCAGCAGCCAGGACACACCGGGGGCAACTCGTATGGTCTTTCTGTGGACCAGCTAATACCCAACGCTTAGTTTTTGAAGTGGTTTTCCAAACTGCGTCATTGCACGTATGGACCGCCTGTTCGCTGGAAAGAGGAGAAATCCGAAAACTAGCCTACCAGTTCCCAACAGTTTGCTCAGACTGCCTTTTTAGATTGTGTATCAAGCGATGTGTTTCTTGTTGTATTTTATAGGTCAGCAGTATGGCTGAAAAGGAGCCAGAATCGCCCCGAAAACTAAAGACATTATTATAGCCAGAATTGGCCTTTTCGGAATAGGGGGCCTATCCGAACGGACAATTTCTTTTCACAACTTCCCCCGCTGTGGATAATGGATGGCAGAGATTTTGGACCCCCCCGATCCGTCCACGTTCCACCTCCGTTGTTGGCGGGGCTCGCAATGGAGTCTCACCGACTCGGAGCAGCAGCTGCAGCCGGGAGGATCCCTCCCTCGCCCGGTCACTTGGGCGCGAGTCATCCCTCGCCTCTCCACTCTGGAAAATTCTTGCCATCGGCCATTAACCTACATCCACACCACAGTAAGTACATGACGTTACACTGTTTAAATGCTGCAGTGTGACTGCCCCGAAAACAAAACCCTCAAATGATTAAATATTAACTTGTAATAACGCTGCGCAAAAATGCGCACAGTTTGTGGCGGCGAGTGCGGTCGTCAGTTGGATGTCGTCGCTACGGTGTTTTGTGGGAAATGAAGCCCGATGTAGATTTCGCAAGGAGGAGTCGCTGTTTATAAAGCGGCGACAAGTTTCAGATGTGAAAGTATGGATGGAATCGTGTTAAGGATTCCCAGCCTTTTGCAATGGGCAGCGCACAAGCGAATAATGACTTGGCAACACGGCGTGCAACACACACTTAAGGCACAAACAGGGCTGACTGTTGCGGATTGTGGTGTGGGTGTTGTTGCAGCAGTGTGCAGGTCAGGGTGCAATGGTCTTGGATTGCATGTGGACCATTACCCTGTCATTGCTGTGAGAACAGATGCAGTTTGTTTGTGTGTGTGTTTGGGACAGTGGGGGTGGTAGAGTCCTTAGACCTTAGAGGGATGACAGACCACTTCTTGCCCTGTTGGTGGGGATTTGCTGGAGTGTTTGTGTGCGTGAAGAATGGCCATGGATCAATCTCCAGTATTTGGAGTAGAAGCCACTCCCCTGGAATATTTGGCAAATGGCCGATTTGTGCTTTTTTCTGCACTTGTACCAATTCTGTTGGACATCCCCGCTGCTGCTTCTAGTACACTGGAGTAGCTGGTTTTGATGTGTTAAAGAGAAGGTGTGATGAACCAGGCAGAGGTTCCTTAAAGCAAACCCCAATGTGTTTGTTTACATCATGTAGGGGTGTGTGTGTGTGCGTGCAGTATTTGCCACTGAGCTGGTGATTTTACTTTTTTACTTTCATTTCCTGCACATTTCCTGTGATGTGTGCTCCTGGTATTAGTAATGGAAGCCATGAAATAACATTGTGCAAAAAAGATAACATTACACGTTTGCATACAGTTTCGTGGTCAGTCAAAGGGAAAATCTGTCAGGTGTGTGTATGAGTGTGTGAGTGTGAGAAATATCTGCGGTGTCTTTTGGAAAATGGAAAGTGTGACAAATGCTGCTCTGGAGTTGCTTACATCCCCTTGAAGTCATGTAGCTGCAGACGGAGGTAAACCCCAGAGATGATGATATTCCAGTTTAGCTTGTCTTCCCCCCCCCGTCCTTATCGCTGAGCGTGGGTTCAATGCAGCACTTGTCATTTGCAGCGCAAAGGTACTAGAGGTCTGGTAAAGCGAGGCAGTGCTCTCAGGGCAGGGCTCTGATGGAGCGTTCATTTGACACACCGGCGGAGCCCACACACTCAACACACACACACACACACACACACACACTCAACACACACACACACACACACACACTCAACACACACACACACGAAAAGACTGTCGGAGATGAAATCAACTCGCGGCAGGGAGTGATGTGATGATTGATGGGTGTATAAAGGCTGAGAGATGTGCCGGGGCGCAGTTTATTGCAGCAAGTTGAACTGATTTTGCGGCTCTTGGATAACATGGAGACATTTTACAGCTGAAATGATCAGGCGTGCAGATTTACAAACCGTGCAAATATAATTTCTGGGTAAAGTGTGTCTTTGTGGAAGCAGCAGTGCATTTCATTTGGAATGATGTCCCCTCTTGTGGCTCTGAAACAAGCTGAAAACTGTTGCGGTGTGTGTGTGCGGACTTGATTGTGTGGAACAACTTGATGTGTAGCCAGGGGGAGGGTGTTTCTGAAGTGGAATTGACCCCGACCACTGTTCCATCCCCGATTGGCAGTTTAAACACTCCTTTTAAAACAGGATGCATTTTATTCTGCCCACACACTAACCTTCTCACTCTCTGACTCTCCTCTCCCCTACGCACACTTGCAGCCTCCACCCACAAAAAAACACCACCACCACCGTACGATACAGGTCATTTAGCTTTACGGCACTCTTCCATATCAAATCCCCACACATAACATTAACCAAAACCCCACTGAGATCTCAGTCCCATGCTTGTGATAAAAGTATACAGCCCAATTACACGATAATTACCTAATTGCAAACGTTCATAATGTTCCTGTTTTTAATTGCAATAAACAGTGTGAATCCATCAGCACTCAAGGAACCAGTGTGCAATCAGAAGAGCCAAGGTCGCCCCTCTACTGTTTTTGTTTACATGTGTTTCATGGAATTCAAGACTTTTTTGCGCTGTTTTTGGCTGACCTCCCGATAACAGAGTTGACTGTTTATAGCTACCAGCACACCCTTATTTCCCAGGAGTCTCTTTTTTATATATTTTCTTTTTTTGCTCAGTTTGAATAGGATTTCCACCTGACTTAATGCAGTAGTGCTGTCTCCCTTATTTTCACAACTCAAGGGTTGTGTGTGTGTGTGTGTGTGTGGATGCATTGTGAAACCAACTAGTTTGTTGACATCCACGCTGCTTGCACACTCCACAGCAAAACAGGACCTCTGTAAAGACGAGACATCTTTTTCCATTAGCCAACCCTGCTCCTATTCATCCACACAGGTCGTGTCTAAACACGATAAGGCCTTTAAAGTCAGTGTTTATAAAATGGCTGTAAATGGTCCACTGTCTACTGGAGGTCTCCCGTCACCAGATTGAGGCCATCTGTCCTCTTCCCTCCCCCTGGCATCCCAGAGCAGCGGAGGTAGGACCTGCTGAACTGTGACTGCACCAAGGAGACGATTACTGTTAAAGGTTGACGTGGCTGCAGATTATTGGTGAAGAAATGTATTTATTTCCATTGTAGCAACATTTGAGATCATTTGACAGTCAAACAGTGTGTGGCATCTTTCCCCCCTGATTTTGACCAGCTGATTACTCCGTTCTTCTAAAAAGCATTTCTGCAGCTGCAGGAGACGTAAAGCACATCACTTCCTGTGCACCAGCGGCGTTTTCCTTGGCGTTGACAGCAGTAGAAATTGAAGAATCATGCATAAACATGGGTGTAGGTTGAATCTCTGTTGTGTTTATATCAATTGGCCATTGTTGTAGGGGATTACTTGAACTCTATGGAATGAGCTTGCATGTTTTAGGAGTACAGTTTAAAATGAATACAATGTTTAATGGGCCGAAAATGTCATTCAGGGCGGGACAACGCGTCTGGACCAGCAACTTTTCTGCTCTTTTGTCTCTCTTTTATTATCTCTTACTCTCTCTCACACACACACTCACACTCTTACTGTTCACAAGGGAGTAGCAGAAGATAGGAGTGAGATGCAGAGGCAAATGTAGGTGTTGTAGTGATTGCAGAGTAGGGAAGTCAATAGATGGAGATGAAAACGGCTCAAGACAAATGGAAAAGGAGAACTTAATGGGCACAATCCCTGCGGTAGAGAGGAGTGTTTTGTTTTCAAGGGATAAGAACTGAGGTTGTTTGTTTGTGTGTGTGTGTGTGTGTGTGTGTGTGAGTGAGAGAGAAACAGTGTAGATGAGAGGACCGAGGTCTGGTGTGTGGGAATGGGAGCATGTGATCGTGCTTAGTGCCGTTAGAGCCGGGATTTCCCCCTGGGACTCTGCAGAGAGATGGGGGGGGGATTTATCCCGACCACAACACATTCATACACGGTAAGATAAATGTGGTAGCCCTTCAGATGTTCTCTTTCAGTCTCACTCACACAAACGCACACAGGACTGTAAGTATAATTCATGCAGCTTGTAGGGCAGGCCAGGGTCGCCTCGGCCGATACCAATTTGTCTTCTACACCACTTGGTTAGTGTGTCTGTTTACATTAAAATTAATGTGGTGTGTGTGTGTGTGTTTCAATGTATTCAAAACACAGCCGTGTGTGTGTGTGTGTTGACGGAGCTTGGACACATCCCCTCTCAGATTAATTGGATCCTTCAGGAGAAAAAACAGGCTCCTTAAGAGAAAGCACAAGGCACTGCTGCCCTGCCACAATAAACCTGTCAGAGGCAGACAAACGGCACGCAGCCACACACACACACACACACACACACACACACACACACACAGCTGTCAAACATAAGAGTGATAGAGGTGTGTGTGTGTGTGTGTGTGTGTGTGTGTGTGAGAAAGCGAGCGAGCGTGCCGTGGCATGTCGAAATACCCAACGCATTAGCTAAGCCGTTCACTCTGCCAGAACCCTCCCTTTAACTCAAACAACAACCTCAGACGCAAACAAAGGTCACACACGGCGTTATGTCTGTCTGTCTGTCTGTTTGCATGTTACATCTCTACGTGTCCGATTACATAAGGTTTATAATGTTTTCTCCAGGCATAGTTTTTCACAATGTGTAGTGACATGGAAGAGGCTCACAGAGCAGGTTTGACACTTGAGAGAAGTCATATTGGACTGTTTCTTCACTATGTGGTACGTGCTGCAGCCGGTTGAGCCACCAAGACGACCTGCTTGTTTAAAACCTCACGTTTATTTTTAAAGAAACAGTCTCTATTAATCTTCTAATCTAGTTACTGAGAAATGCTGCTTCTTTTTAGTTTAAGATCAATGTTGTGATGTGCGTGTGTCTTTCATTGTGTTACCATGCAACTGTGCATGCCCTTCTGTGTGTGTGTCCGTGTGCATGTTCGCCTGTTGCGAGTGTGTTTCCATGGGCTGGTATTGAGGAGTGTGTCAAAATGACACCTGCTGTCTTCGCAGGAGATTTTCAGGGAGCAACAGCACGGCACAGCGAGACACAAACACACACGAGGTGTGTTTCATCCAAGTGTCAGAGCAACTTTTGCGTGAAGTTTTCCAGAGTTGCGTGGAAAAACACTCCACAAACTTTGTGGAGTGAATAAATCGAGATGAATAAACTGGCCATTGTGTGGCAGACCACCTTTTTGTTTTAGCTGGGTTTCAATTGAGGGCGCTGCATTCCATTTAGCTGCTTCAGTTTCAAGATTCTGCTTTTGTCACGATTTTCTGGCACACCTGAGTAGGACTGAGCCATTGTTAATGTAGTTACACCTGTTATGATTTAAGTTCACAAGCCTCTGAACAGTTTGTAAATTAAACCAGTGTACTCACAAGTCCAGGAGGCAGGAAAATGTTCCCACAGCAGGTGATTTCTCATCCGAGCCATTATCGACTTGATGTTCAATTTTATTTTACACCATATAACACGCTATGACACACATTTGCAGACTTGCAGGCTCCACTTATAAAATCACCTGTCATCGAGAATAAAAATATCTACCTGTGTTCTAGAAAATGAACCCTAACATTTGTAAACATAACCATAGCACAGTCCAGTTCAATAACTAAAGAGCATGTATAACCTACAATAACGACAAATACAAATATGAGTGTCTTTTACAATTGGAAACGGTGACATTTGTGCAAACGTCCCAAGTAGTAAGCAGGTGAGAAGAGTCGTGTTTTGTAACACGTCAACTAAACTGTTTTGGATCATTTGATTTTGACTGAAGTTGACATATTTAATATTTGTATTCCAAGGAACTAATAAAGACATTAATACATTTTACATTTATTTATACATCAAGTCATTTTTATTTATTATATACAAGTTAAATCTTATTAGATAATAACGGTGACAAAAAAGCTACTTGGAAAATTCATTCACATTTTTCCATTATTCATGCTCTGTTGATAGATTTATTTGCAGCTCCCTTCTGATGTCTGGAGTCTCGTATAATGTCCATTTTCCCACTTTTGTTTCCGTTACTAGCCACTGGTTCCATGTCTGATTCTCACAATCTCTCATCATAGCTTTTTTATAATTACTACTAATAGTATAATTATTAACCAAATAGCTGTCTCTTCCCACTACACTTCTTTGGTACGCAGATAAAGTACCATCCAACTCATGGGGGACATTTGATCCTAGTATTTAGGTACTAAAGTGAACTTGTCACGGAGCAGAGGTGTGTGTTGTATTTTTTTAATAATTTTTTTTATTTAAGTTGAGAAACTGTTGGCATTCGGCTTGAGCACACAAACACTCAAACGAAATGGTTTCCTCCTAAACCGCTCGAAACACAGGAAAATCTAGTCATGTACATTTTGAAATCATTAACAGACACTTTTAAACCACATGCTCCCAGCCTGAACCAACACACCCGCACACAAAGACAGATATGTGCTGCCAGGCGTGCATGCAAATCCTGCACACCCCTCGTGTGTGTGTGTGCGTGTGTGTGTGTGTGTGTGTGTGTGTGTGTCTTTCTTGTACTGCTTTTACAGTCGGGATCAATGGATACCCGTGTCGGTGTGCCAGATAGCAGTGGCAGAGACAGATAGCATGGCAGAGTTTTACTGTTTTAGTTTTTCTTGCAGGGAATAAAAACCAGAGATCAATAGAGATCCCCCCCAGCCAACCCTGCTCTGCTGACTACCACTGATGGATAACAGATGGGTTCACAGAGTGGGTGTACATGTTTGTGGTGGATGTGTGTGTGTATTTGTGGCAGAAATTTATATACTAGATTTTTTTTGTGCTCCTGTAGAAGTTCCACTATTGTTGTTTTTAGATTCTGTTGTTTTTCAGTCCATCTTAGATCAATTTGCGATCAAGCCTCTTGTTCTTAAATTTAATTTCACTGATTTTCACTGTGTTTGTGTGGGCGGGTGTGTGTGTGTGCGCGTGTCAGATCAGCAGCGGCAGCATCTATTGGAATTGAACTCGAGCAGGCCTTCTCCTCTTTGATAGCGAGATACGTTTCTTATGAAGATCTGAAAGTGGAGGCTCAAAACGTGTTGGACAGTCAGGGAGCGTGTTTCTTGGCAACTTGCTTATCCCAATATGGCAAACTAACTGTGGTGTGTGTGTGTAAAGTGGGGATGGAGTTGTGAAGAGAGAGAGAGAGGGAGGAAGGAAGGAAGGAAAGGGCTGAGAGAAAGAGAGAGGCAATGAAAGAGTCATTCCAAAACATTTAAAGAAACATTCCCCTCACAGCTACCATTTGGATGTTGTTTCTGGAACGAGGAGCGCAAATGTTTTCCCTCGTTTTACCCCTCCCCATTCTTCTTCCCTTCAGACTGTTCAGGAAGGGGAAAAGGGATTTTGGGATTGTTTTTTTTGTTGTTTTTTTCTCGATCCCTGGCACGAAGCTTAACTGTGGACTGTATGTAGCTGTGTGTGTGTGTGTCTGTCCTCTGCACACATGGATAAAGGGCCTGTAGGCGGCTGTGATGCTGAGATTGATCCATACGTGTGTGTGTGTGTGTGTGTGTGTGTTAGAGAGACCCTGGTGTTTAGCTTGAAGGAATGGAAACTGCTCACATCCTACCAGGACCATAACACCCTGTGTGTGTTTATCAAGGGGGTATGTGTATGTTTGGTTCCACACGAGGTAACAATTACTAATGGATTATAGGAGAGAATAATTTGTTAGAACAACAGTGTTGGCACGTATCCCGACACACACTGGAGTGAATGATGGAAAGGTGTCTGTGAAAATGTAATTTTTTTTGTGAATGATCATTATCAGTCACATGATCAAGTTACAAATTGCTATAGTTAAATCATGCTTTGTGTTGCATGTTAAACAAAATGGTTTATTTAACTAAAAATTAAGATTCCTAGGGAGTTGAAGGTTTTCTTGTCTGTTAACATGTCCATCTAATTGCTTTTATAAATCAATAAGAAATTAAACTGGAGGAAAAAGGAATTAAAGCCAGTTTTGGATACCATTTATGTCTGATGTATGCGACCCGGTGTTATTGTTTGTTATTCTGTCTCATTGAAATCAGCCTCGCTGTTCACTGCTGTGCCCTCCTACAGCTGTGAAGTTACTGCTAATGCTAACTAAACATCTCCTGCTGCTGCTATTTCACATTTTAAAGCTTTCAACTGGCAGAAAGCAGGGTGGTCTTTTTTTTTTTTTATTGTGAAGCGGTCACAGGAAACTGCGCATTTGTCGCAAGGTGAGCACTGGCTGCGATCATTGCTTACAAAAAGGATCTACAAGACGAGACAACAGGCAGCCAGTCAGCGGAGCCGCTGTAACTTTTTGAACAAGGAGGAGCAGTCGCAGTGAGCTGTCGGATGAAGAGCGGTCGCTCATGACACGAGTAACATTATTGACTGGTTTCTTTTATTAAAACAGCACAAGTTTGTTTTGCTGCACTGGAAACAAATACACCAGTTGCTCCTCTGGTGTATTTCTAACAAAGTAGTGACGGTGTGAAGATGAACAGGACATAGTAGAAAAGTGAAAGTGATGATAATCATGTCTGAATAATAGAAGGGGACTACGAGACTACAGATAGTAAGTCGCCTGTTATTTGGAGGTAAATCCTTGTCGCTGTGCTGCTCTTCATTGCTCTACACGGGTCGAGGGGGTGTGTTTTCCAGAAGATTAAACGCACTGAGACTAACTGAAGGTCAATCAGGGTGTGTGTGGTTGCTTGTGCACGTTGGCATGTCTGTATATTCCCTGGAATTTAGCGTGATAGTGTGGATTAGTACGTGCATGCTTGTTTGCGTTGTGTTTTTGCTCATGTGTATCTTAGACGTGTATTTGTTCACACGTGTGTGTGTGTGTGTTTTGAAGCTCCTGCGGTGTTTCTGACTCAAAGGGCATTCACTGCAAACCCACACAGAACTGTTTGCACATGTCAGTGGTCATAGAGCGATACAGTTCAGCCACACACACACACACACACACACATCACACACACACACATGATCCTCCTACACACTCATTTTTAAAGCAGAAAATATCAGCACACTGCATTTTGTGTGTGTGTACTCGCCTTTGTGATTAATTGGAAAGCTGCATTTGCTATTGATTTTAAAATGCAGTGTGTGTGTGTACAGGCGCTGACGGACTGTGGTTTTAATGTACTGATTTAGATGCAGGGGAAACTCTGCGAGCACAGCATGTCTCTCAGATTCCCACAGGACTAAGAAACACACACACACACTCAGTCCCTTCCCCCTCGCCCATACACAAACAGCACCCTTTCCCCTGCACACATGGTTAGTTATCAGGGTAATGGCTGCGCAGCACGTTCAGTAATGGGCTGGGTGGGGGCAAACCTCAGCTAAACATGAAACCTCTTCCAGCTCTCACAAGGTTTGAGGTTGTGATTGGAAGAGGCGGTAACGGTTCAAAGGTTCAGAGTTTACTAATGGTCACATGCAGGCAAATGAAAAAACAAGTCTGCTAAAAAACAATAACGGCATCATGTTGAGATATGAAGGGTTTTTACGAGGATTCGGTCTGTCAACGTTGCAGTAAAGGAGAGCGTTTTATTGGAAGTGTGAGCGTGACGTCGACGTGCTTCGAACGGAGTGTATGTGTATACACACACGTCACTGTGAACAATGGATTATTTGCTCACATTAAATAGATGGAGTGGTGGTCAGTCTTCTTGTGTTGAGACCAGGTTCCTACATTATCAGGGTCAGGGTTATACTTTAGGCCGGAGGTCTTTTTATCATCATAAATACAAGTCGGTGCAAGCCTGACTGAATCTGACATGTTTCTGCTACGGCTGTGTATTGGCAAGAATGTGGCAGTACTGTACGTATCACGATACAGGGGTTACAGTTTAATATATTGCAATACTGTAAGAAAGGCCATATATTGCAATTTCTTTAAACCTAATATCAGGTAACCTGTCAAAGTAAATTTTCTTGTTTTTATGCAGTCAGAACAGTGGATCTGCATTTGTATTCATCACATCCTACATCATCATAGCACTACTTTGTGTGCAATCTGTGCAAAGGAAATAACATTTGTGTGTATCAGTAAAAAACAAGTGCTTCCAGGATTCTTTAGGTTAACAAATTAAGAAAAAATGTAAATACAACACAAAATGAACCACTGCTACGAATCTTTGCATGTAAACTAATGAAAAATCAATACAGTGTCACAAAACATTATTATTAAGTACATCCATATATTCTTACACCCTTAGTTCCTGTGTGTTCCACAGGAACATGTCAGATTCAGTCTTAAAATAAATGTTTCAGTGGATTTTCTTCTGCCCTTCAATAATCAACAAAATGATGGAAATAATTTGAAACAGATTTATTGGTACTAAATGTCTGCACACAAGTTTAAGCAATAGACAGATCTGCTCTGCTCCTTTTTTGAAAGCATGTATCTGCCAAAGCATAATACTCAGTCCTTGGGGGGGGGGGGGGGGTCAGACAGAACAAGACAACTGAGGATGTCGTTTTGGTCTCTGGGAAGTTATGATTGTCATTCTTTCACTAGTTTCATACATCATATGAATCATCTGGAAACTAATTGAAAGACTGCTATACTCAAGCCTATAGCTTGATAGCTCTGTATCAATAGGTAAATCAGACATTGTCTATCAGCACTGGATTTTACAGCTTTGAAAAAACATGAGATTTAAGTCCACTGGATAACGACACAGTACATTTTAATGAATATTAAACCAGCCTACTGTTATAAACTGGCACTGTAGCAACTTGTTGGGAATGACACAATCTTTGACCTGTCCTCTGGCTAATTTTAAAATCAAATTGATAACGATAACAATTAGGAAGTGGTTTATGGGTGCCAACAAGTACATGGGTCACCCACAAGTTTTTTGTCACCTAGATTATCTGATCCAACTAGGTGTGCACAGCTCCCTTAATGCCCCATCCAATCAGTGCCTCCTACAGGAGAGAGTACCCTCAAGCTTGACCCCCACCCCATGGTTCACCCCTGTGGTTTTTAGTTGGTGGTCACATGAACTGTCTTTTCCTTCAGAGTGCAGTCTGTCTTGTAAAAACAGAGTGCAGTAATAATGTGATTACAACAAACCGCCTCGGCATGGAACCATCAGCACGTATCGATTTACACACACACACACACACACACACACCAAAGTGACAGCATGTACAGTATAAATCGATTGTCCGTGTCATTTATTAGTTTGGTTCCTGTGGTTGCTCT
>JAVQJL010029803.1:0-30305 GCA_036024295.1 Nannoperca obscura
CCTGGACATCCCTGAGTCACTCTCTGATGTATTTGTGCTTACCCTACATGCTGATATCTTACAATAAACCTTCTGAAAACGTGATGCAATTGTGGTCCGTCTGGCTGATCCGTGACAACTGCAGCAAGACTATGTAACGTTTGCTTACAATGAGGGACTAATGGTAAATGCTAAAACAAAGTCAGCAAACTGGCTCAGTAAAGTCATATTGAGTGCATTTTATTGCATTTTGAAAAAGAAGATTGCGTTAATTCTTCTTTTTATAGTTACATAGCGTATGTGCCAGTTCCCTTAACTGCATCCATGTTTCCCTCACTTGTGTCTTTTCCTTGCATCCTAGTCCCACCCATGAAGCAGACTACAGTTTCTACTCGACGCACAGGCGTTTTCAGCCTCACATGAGACTGAGTGGAAGCGACAATTAAATTGTGTCCCTGACTTTAATATTATTCATGATACAGATTAGAGTTCTTCTGTCAGCCGACCTACACACACAGTATCCATTACTTTCAACTAGATGGTGAATTACAAATATCTAAAACCTAGATGTATTATACTTGAATTGGTTCTGTTTTTTAATAAGGGAACTGGGTTTAAGGATGATGAGGGTAGTGTGTGTGTGTGTGTGTGTACTTACGCCGCTTCAATAACCACAGCTACACCTTTTGGCTGCAGAGCCTCTGATATTCCCATGGCAATCTGCTTGGTCAGACGCTCTTGAACTGAAAGATACAAAATGATGGCACATGGACAGCATTCAAATTCTTGGGTAAACAAGAAGCCAAGTTCTGTGACTACATGCAAAGCCTATTAATATTCCACAATTTCTTTGATTGCTTACCTTGAAGCCTCCGACTGAAGATCTCCACAATCCTGCAGAAACCAGACCACAAGCAAAGTGGAGAGGACTGATTACAGATCAGACGTAATAATGATTAATCTTTTGATAAACACAGACTGGCATCGGTCCATGACCCCCGGCCTCTGCTCTGGCAATCCAACTGTACAGACCCTTCATCTGTGAATGATTCACCCTACAGAACTCTCTGAATCTGTCGTGCAAGATTCAACTACTATTATCCTGGGTTTGTATGTTCAGAGATGGTGTGATATTATAGGAAAGGGGGAGAAGGAGAGGAGGCTGTGATAATAACTGCTGATTCCCACAGGTCCGAAGGGATTTTCTCATGGCTCGAGAGCGGATAGAGTTTAGATTTGTGTCTGTGAGTGTGCTTGATGAGGGGACTAGATGATGGCCACTGGGCTTAGACTTAAGCCTCCAGGTCAATGCACTGAGATAACAGAAGAACGCAGCCACTCGGCGCTAACACCAGAAACATACAGCCACAGTGACAGCAGAAGGATATGGTCTGTGTGTGTCTGTTACCTTGCGAGCTTGCTCAGTCCCACCACTTTTTTGTTGGGAATGTACCCGATGTGAACCTGGAGAGAGATGGCAACGAATGAGAGCAGAGGTCACATAATCAGGGCAAAGAATGATAAATATTAGCAATTAAATGCTGACCTTGCTTAGATGCTGAGGCACACGCACACGCACACGCACACACACGACAGTGACATGCACAAGCTTGAACAAATACAGTCTTTCAGGTCAGTTTTTTTTTTTTAAGACTGCGTTCAACCCAGAAAGACTTCATGTGCATCATGTTAAAATTCCTTATGGTTGGTACACACACAAATAGACTTGCCTTGCCAAAAAAGGGCACCAGGTGATGTTCACACAGTGAAAACATGTCTATGTCCTTCACAATCACCATCTCGTCGTGGTCTTCATCAAATATGGCATTGTTTAAGATGTCTGGGGCACAAACACACATATACACACTTTAAGAAACATCATCCAACTAAATGATTCACTTTGAAATAGTCAGAGTTGTGATTTTGCAGTTCAAAACCCAAATATTCAATATACAGTACTATCATAGGAGACGAAACCAGCAAATCTTCTCATTTGTGAAGCCGGAATTAACTTTTTTTTTAACGAAAAAGGATTCATGGTTTTATATTTAATATTTTTCTAGTCGCTAAACAGTGGATTTTTCTCACTTGATCGATAATTTGATCGAATAATAAGTAAGAAATAGGGACCATGTCATATTCAAACTCTCCTATAATTATACAAGAGGATCTTCCAGCGTAAAGCCCACAGAGGAACCTGTTGCCTCACCGTTGATGGTCTCGTGGTAGCCCTTGGTGAGGAACTGCATGGCCTTGGCTGCGCGCAGCGGGGTGCGCAGCAGCCCCTGCCGGTCCGCGTCCTCCCCGAGCTCCCGGAGGATGCTGGTGTAGGCGGCCTCGAGCGCGTGCAGGTGGGACTTGTCCTCGGCCTCTTTGCGGGACGTCTCGTGCTTGAGGTACCCGGCGGAGTTCTTGGTGTTCATCTTGAGGCCGCCGAAGTCGTTGTTGATCTCCTCCGCGGTGTTGTTGCAGTGGACGTTCATGTCGGAGCGTTGTTTCGGACTCTGGAAGAAGAGAAGACGAGGGAGAAGTGTTGACGTCCGTTGCCCTGCGGGTCTGGTCTGCTGCTCCTGCGTTTATACAGCCTGCACCCGCTGCCGCGTGCGCATCAGCCTCCTATTCGTTTCGGTGCAGCCTACGTCAGAACATTTAGCTTCGTCAGCGGGGTTAAATGTCACCCCAGCACCCTCCTAAAGCAAGTATACCGAATTTTCTGCGCCTCATCACTTGACACATCTCTAACAAAGCGTGCAGGCTCATGACTTCACGTGGGGATACATTGACTTTTGCACAGTTTGGTCTGTTAGGTTCGCTTTGAGGTCGAACTCCTAGAACTCCAATCTTAATCTTAGAAGACCAATACATGAAAAGCACAATGTGGCCTACATCATTGATCAGTGTGGTCCATGAGTACACAGGTAGACTTTCTTTACTGTTGTGTATAAATTCAACTGTCCAACACAACATCCCAGAGCCCAAAGTGACAAATTGTCCAACCAACAGTTCGTAAAGATATTCAATGAACAAGGAAAATCCTCAGTTTGGAAAAGCCGAAACTAGTGAATCTTTTGCTTCGTAAATGAATCACACCGTTAACGGCTCATCACAACAGTCAGCGATTCATTTTCTGCCGGTGAGCTACGGGAATCATCTAATTTCAGTCCTATTCTGTAAAAACACTAGAGGTCGTTTAACTCTCAACAAGTGCAAGTGTTTAATTATGACCTTGGGTTTTGATGTTTAACGTGACCCAGATCTGCAAAACAATTGCACAGGACCAATTGCCAATATTGATGTAGTGTTTGTGTCAACGGAAACAATCTTATTTTACAGTTTTCTATCCTGCATGAAGAACTACTGGATTATCTCATCCTTTAAGACCAAGACACCTAAGTAGTAATAAGGGGCCACGTCTGTGGTGTCTTCAAACTAAAACTCATTAAGTTAAGTAAGAGCCTCTGTCTGCAAAAATACTGTATTATATAGAAATTATTGTAGAATTTGCTTAAGGATACCCTCTCAGTGTCATCAATATTTCCTTCTTACAATACAAAAATAATTATTTGAAGTCCTAGATGTTTTGCTGCTCAACCAAGAGGCTTCTTCAGTTCTTCTGAGCCACTGAAAGTCTTTCAGGTAACAGGAATCATGGCAAAAATGGGTATGAAACCCCCCAAGGATAAAAGTCACGATAATATGTAGCTCACGACCTTCAAGAAATTCAGGATTTGAAGCATTTCTCAAAAACTGCGGACCCTTCTCACCTCAGATACTTGTAAAAGCAGAGAACCACATGGCTGCATTCCATTTAGGTGAGCCAGTTCCAGGCCTCTGGGCTTACCAGGACACTTAGGGGAACAGAAACATTGTCAGTTATTATTTACACCCGTGCTTTTCCTGCTTTGACAAGTTAAACTCTCTGCTGTGAAAGGGGTCTACTGTTCGGCCATGGTTTCTCGAGTTTGACACTCATGGCCTCTTTTTCAGGTTTGTTCAGTCTGTGATCTGTCCCTTTAAAAGTGAGCAAAAGGTGAACCAACAAATTAAAATCCACCTACACACATTATTTCTTTGTAACCATTCAAAACACTTGATTTTAAAGACACAAAATATTGAAATAATACTGAAAGGCGTGCACAAAATAACAGCCCTCATTACCCCTGACTTCCTTAACAGCTAAGAGGCTACAGCTACGCTAGCATATTCTGTGATGGTGAACTTAGGCATCGCTGTGCTTTGAGCTAAATGCTAACATCCGCATTACAACATGCCGACAGTGACATCTCTAACTTGCTGGTGTTTAGCGGGTAATATTTACCAGGTTCACCATGTACATATTTGTTTGCAACCGTCACCATGTTTAAAAAAAAAAGTTTGACTGCGATTTGTCCATTTACTCCACATGTTTATAATTGTAACCGTTAAGACGAAGCTTCCCCAATTTAAACCAAACCACACAGTTCCCTTAACCTGAACAAAGTACTTATTTAAACCTAAATCATGATCTTTTCCTAAACCTAGCCAACCCTTAACTGTAGCGCTGTCCCATCAGAAAACCGATTTACTTTTCAACAATGATTTGTAACAAAGACACAGACAAATGATGTCGTCCTGCTGAAAGGTGCGTCGGATCAGAAAATGCTTCTATGTATCAATCTGGAGAGGAGGGACGGACAACATATTTTGGCATTTAATGTGAAGGACTTGTTGTGATGGCGCTAGATGAAAAGTCAGGGGAAATCACCAGAGTATATGAAGGACTGCACCCTCTTCATATACTTTGATCATTTTCACAATGGGTCATCTGTGTCGTAAAGTACATCATGGTCTGTTTTGGGTTAATTAGTGAGGAACAACTTGTTTGTAACAGATGTAACAGCACCTGCAGTCTGGGGGAAAGTCTGCACTGTGTTCTCATTCTGGGTAAGAACACGTACGGCAGAGACAGACATGATATTGGTTTGAGGTGATTCTGGTATCCTTCTCTTTCTGTTGTCTACTATGTATTGTGAAGTTATAAATACATGACTGGATCTGCCCATTGTGGCCAGACTCCTCGTATGATCTCTGTTCTTTCAGCTGAAATAGGATTGACTGTGTACTGGCTAGCTCTTCCTTTTATTTAACTTTTATTCTTTTTTTTCATTTAATTTGATTGCTTTATTCTTTTGCTTAATTAAATATACAAAAGACAATGGCTTGTTGGATTTTCATTTTGTTGGCTCACTTCAAAAGGAAATACACAATTTCCACTACAACAGCAAACAAGGACAACTGTGCTAAGCTCCACAACCTCTGTGATATCTCAGAGTGGTTCTCCTGCATGTGGTGTGTGTGATTACTATGGTAATTAGCAGTTCATGAATAGGTGTAAGGCCAACGTTTCAAGGTTTCTTAAAGTCTCCTGATCCTTAATTCTCTGTAGTCAATTAGGATTCATTCAGTTTTAGGACTCACAATGTGAAATAGGTCATATAAGAACCGATAGTTTGAAGTGTTTGTTGCCAGGTTTGGTCCACTAAATGTACAATCTCACCTAGTCCTTTGTTTCTAAGTTATTAGTTAGTTACTTTTTAAAAATGTAAATATGTTTTTAGCCATTTTTCCTTCTTACCTGTATTGGTGTCTGTCAACAGTTTTGATTTTCTACTGAAGAAATAGTTCCTGTAGACCCACTCTGAAAAGAATGAGAAGATAAATAGAACATTTCAACTGGCTAATACATTTATTCAATAGCTAACTTTTAGCTCTAAAAACTCTATGTTTTCAGAGTGCATCCTCTTCTTTACAGCTAATATATAAAAATATAACAATTGCTGCCAGTCTTGAGGTTTACCAGAATACTTTGTTGAATAAGCATAGTGACCTGGAAAGGCCATTGGCCATTCGTGTTGACCTGAAATCAAATTATTTCTTTCTTAAGATCAGATGAAAGAACATCCATTCCTGTAAATGCTGGTGTCTTTGTAGTAAGACCAACACTTTTCTATTATTTAACACAGTTTCCCAGTGTAGAGTGAAATAACCCAAACTCTCTATCACATACATGTGCATTTCGGTAGTTGACAATGGAACAAGAACGTGTGATCTCTTGAATCTAATAGTCTGTAGCTGATGACAGTAGTCATGTAGTTTCTAGAAATCTTATTGGCTGCATTTCTTTTTACAGAACCTGTAAAAAGGGATCAGAAGTGTTATTATCTCACATGCAGTCATGTAAGTTTTTCTATATCCAAAAACCAGATTTTTTTAAGTACATACACTCAGTCCATTAAAAATACAATACCAAACAAATCTCATGCTCAATGTAAGTATTACAGTATCATTAGATGTGAAAATGTTTTGCTGGACTTGTGGAGCAGAAAATGTTCTGTGAAAGTGTTTCAATGCACTTTATGTGTAACTAGCATGTAGGGCTCACATGGCTACTAAAACTGGCTGAAATATATTTATTTATCTATTTCTATTACTATTACGATGCAGCTGCTGCTTCACCAACAGCTAATAAACAGAAAGCTTTCTTTTTTTTTTTATTAAGAAGAATGTCTCTCCAGCAGGGGCAAAGCACGAGGGACATGTGAAAAAAGAGCCACAGTTTAAAATGATTTGTTTTAGTTTTTAGTGATACATTTCTAAGACAGGAAGTTTAGTAAAGAAAAGACGGTTGATTTATATTTATTTTGTTAGTATTCCGGGGATTTAACGCCATGAACCTTCACACTCCGTGACTGTAGGCGGCGGTATATTCCTTTGCATTTGTTGACGATCTGCCAATAAACACGAGTCAGAAGAAGGCAGTTTCCTGTTTGGACTCGGTGGTGGCGGGAGATTCCAGCATGGCGGTGCAGCCGAAACAGAACCTGTGTATGGACACTGCAGCCGAGCACGGCTTTCTAAACTTCATTTTCTCCATGCCGGAGAAACCGGACACTACTTTTAGAATATTCGACCGCAACGACTACTACACTGTCCACGGAAAAGACGCCGTTTTCGCGGCGAAGGAAGTTTTCAAGACGAATGGGGTCATCAAACATTTGGGCTCAGGTGACATTGCGTCTATAGCCTAGCTTCAAACTATCGGTCCTAACCGCATGGCTAGCTGAAGCTTGCAGCCTGGTGGCAGGCCATGTTTGCTGTTTATCCAAGCGAATTAATTAGCATGTTGTTGATGAATTATCTCAGAGTCTTTACGTGTGTCCGTTAGCTAAGCTAGCTACAAATACATCTATTAGCTGCATTTGAAGCTAAGGGAGCTTTGCAGGAGGTCGTTTTTAATATGGACGTCAACGTGTTGGTCCACAGGGAGCCGCAGGCTGGAGAGCGTCGTCCTGAGCAAGCTGAACTTCGAGGCCTTTGTGAAGGACTTGCTGCTGGTGAGGCAGTACAGAGTAGAAGTGTATAAGAACCACAGCAAGAGCAGCAAGGAGCACGACTGGAAGATAGAGTACAAGGTATTGTATCGAGGAGCGTCAGCGTCGTTTTTATTTGTTTCTACTTTCTTAAACGTAGATGAGCTGTGTTGTTGTTGTTGTTGTTGTTGTCGTCGTCCGGTTCGGGTCATTCTGCTCGTGTTGCATGTTGAATATTACAGAAGGCTGGTCGATATCGTTGACAAGGCACATCATGGCTAAATTAATCAGATCTTGAATTGGTTTGATTTGTGTACAGGTCTCTAAAAACACACCAATCCAAGGATAGCAGGTTCAAAGTCCAACTTGGTTCCGAGATGTTAAAAGACACATAAGTTAGGTAACTCAAGAATCTTAAAACAAGGTATATACAGGTCAAGAAAACCCCCTGAATGCACTTCTCTCAACAACATTTTTTCTTGCCCGCAATGGGATGTAATGTTAGTCCTAAACGTTGATTCAGTCACTTCTAAATGAAAACATGAATAGTGGGATTGTTGTGACAGTGTGCTGTGGAGGCTTTTAAATCCTTCATGCTGAATTTCAGTCCGCACCATCTGACCTGAAGCATCTTTAATTGGTGCATCTGTTGATTTTATGCTGCTTGACTGGGTCCATTATTAGAATTCATTATATCCTCCTGGGACACGAGTTAAACCAGTGTCTTCCATTTTTCTTTTATGAACAAAATGTCCGCTGTGGAGGACACAAGTCAACGGGCTGGGTCTCAGGAGGACATCATTTGAAATTATTATTTTAATCAACTGTCAGGTAGTATTGACTATCTGGCCCCCTTTTCTGCATGTCCTCTCTCCAAAGATTAAGATTAAGATCAGAGTTTAATGGTCACACGTGAAACACTGCAAACACACACATGCAATTGCGTCCCACGGTGAAATTCGTCCTCTGCTTTTGACCCATCCAGTCGTCCTTCCTCCGGGGGGACAGCTGGAGCAGTGGTCAGCCATTCATGCGGCGACTGGGGACCAAGTCTAAGTGTTCATGCCTAAAACAAATAATGCTCTGTAACTGCTGGATTTGTTTGTAACAAGTTTACCATATCAACTTATCACAGCTTGTTTTCACTGTCCCCAAGTGGCCAAAAAAACAATTTATTGCAGGTTTAAGTAATGCAATTTAAAAAAATGGCCGTCTACTTTCTGTCTGTCATCCGTCTCGTTTCCTCCACTCTCAGGCCTCTCCAGGAAACCTGTCTCAGTTTGAGGAGATTTTGTTTGGGGGTGGAGCCGGAGCGGAGGGTTGTGCGGGAGTCGTGGCCGTGCGGTTTGCCACAGGGGCCGACGGACAGCGCGTGGTCGGGGTCGGCTATGTGGACGCAGCCCAGAGGACGATGGGAGTGTGCGAGTTTCCCGACAACGAGATCTTCTCCAACCTGGAGTCCCTGCTTGTCCAAATCGGCCCCAAAGAGTGTCTCTTGGCCCAGGGCGAGGGCAACGCTGACGGCAACAAACTACGGGAGGTAAGTGGTGGGCAGGGACACGATAACAGCCAAACATCTGTGTTCCATCTGAAGTGTGTGTGTATCTTTGGAAAATTCTGAAATTGTGCTCTGTGACTCTAAGTGGTCTCAAATACAGCTAAACGTTAAACTCATTATTATTTTCATTATCGATTCATGTGCTGATTATTTTATTGCTTTGTCTATCAAATGTCAGACAACTGAAAAATAATTTCTCAGAGCCAAATGTGACATCTCTTCTAACACAAGACAAAGAAAGACCACCGAATGCTCACATTTAAAACACCGGAACGAGCATTTGGGTTTTTTGCTTGAAAAGTGACTCCATAAGTGATTGATGGTCTATTACAATAGTTTCCATTAATGTTTTGACTGTTAACGTGGCGTTGGTCATGAAGGCTGCTAGAATAACTGCAGCCATGAATACGTACATGTTGTAAAATGCTGTCTCGCAATTTCCAAAGGTGGTGCAGCGTGGCGGCATGCTGCTCACGGACAGGAAGAGAGCCGAGTTTAACAGCAAGGACATGGTCCAGGACCTCAACAGGCTGCTGAGGGCCAAGAGAGGAGAGACTGTGGCGAGCAGCACGCTGCCTGAGCTGGACAAACAGGTGGCCGAACGAAGCAGAACATCTGTCTCATGATAACATCAACGACACGCTAACAACACCAAGAAGGGAATATGATCGTAGAAACGATAAACTATAAATATACAATGTTAAGAATGTTTATTATTATTTAATAAGATCTCCTACTGTCTGCACGTACACGTCAGAATAATAGTTTGACCAGAACCTGTGCGTGCGGTCTCTCTCAGGTGGCGATGTCGTGCTTGGCCGCTGTGGTGCGTTTCCTTGAACTGCTCTCTGACGAGTCCAACTTCAACTCGTTCAGTCTGGCCACCCTGGACCTGGGTCAGTACATGAGGCTGGACAACGCTGCTGTGAGGGCTCTTAACCTCTTCCAGGTCAGTGATGGGAACCTGATCATAGGAGCTCACGTTCCGGGATATTTCCTTTAGATCCGTCAGTAAGTCAGAGGAAAAGAGGCAAAATAACGAACCCGAAGTAAACGCTGCTGTCAAAATGTACGTTACGTCGCGATACCACTGCAGGCCATCACATAATTTGTCACGTGAGAGTTGAAAGCAAATAAATGTCTGAGATGTATTAAATGTGCTTATGATAATGATCCAGAATGTACGCAGTTAAACACACTGTTACAGAAACTGAGAGATATTAGAAACAAGCAGTTTGAATTGTTTCCTCCAGGGATCACCTGACGACACCAGTGGAGCTCATTCATTGGCCGGTCTGTTGAACAAGTGCCGTACGCCGCAGGGTCAGCGGCTGGTCAACCAGTGGATCAAACAACCACTCATGGACAAAACCAAAATAGAGGAGAGGTAATACAGTGATGGGAGCAACCTGATCACACATTTCTACCGGAGATGTCTCGAGAGATAAAAAACAATTCTTTCTTTACTGAACTGTTTGTGTGTGAATGTGAAAAATAGTTTGGGCGAGTGACTCAAAACTTGATGTAGCAGCTTCTTTTCTTCAACTGGTCGCTAATTGATGTTGATTCCTTGAGTAACTTGACGGAGTTTGTTTCTGTAGTTCGAACAGCTCATCAGAGTGAGACGTCTTCTCTCTATAGGATCGCGTCAGTTTCAGGAGTCACATTCTACATTACATGTAATTACATGTACATTCTCCCAGTTGTTCCCAGTAAACTTTATTTCATACTGGATCAATAATTTAAGCTCGTAAGCATTTGGATCAAGAAGCGTGTGGAAAAACAAGGTGTTAGATTTAGAATCTACAGCAGTTCTTTCAATGTGTCCGATACATATTTAGTCAACACCGGCAGCACTACTATAACAGCTACTATGTGCGTGTACTAACACCTGTGTGTGTGCATGTGCAGGCTAGACCTGGTGGAGAGCTTCGTGTGCGACTCTGAGCTCAGGCAGACCTGTCAGGAGGACTTGCTGCGGCGGTTTCCTGATCTTCACCGTCTGGCCAAGAAGTTCCATCGTCACACGGCGACGCTGCAGGACTGCCACCGCGTCTACCAGGCCGTGAGCCACATCCCCGCCCTCGCCACGGCCCTGGAGAGATACTCAGGTGCACACCAAGCTGCAGTTGATACTGTGTGTGTGTGTGTGTGTATTGTACACTGAGATGCCACCTTTGTAGTGGTGTCTTGCTCCTCCCGTGGCCTTCAGCCACCTGGGCACTGATTCTACAAGATGCTGCATCTGTGTGATTGTTATTGTTACAGTTGATTCAGATTGGACAGCCACTTAATCTCCTTGCTAACAGCTCTTTGTAACTAACACCTAACACCTTTTTTGTTCTTTGCTGACAACGTTGTCACGTGACGTGTTCTGGACAGTTAGATGAGAAGATCCTCAGACTCACATCTGTATGCCAAGAGGCACAAAGGACAGGACGTACTTGTTTGCACACAGCACTTGGATTGTGATGAACTGGAAACTCGAATTTCTGTGCATAAATAGCCGGCAGACACACGGTGCATTGATGCATGCGTACTACCTTTTTTTGATGGTGTGGGTGTTTGTGTGTGTGTGTGTGTGTGTGTGAGATGTAGGTAGCTACCAGGTTCTGTTGGAGGCGGTGTTCCTCTCTCCTCTCAGAGACCTGCAGAATGACTTCGTCAAGTACCAGGAGATGATTGAAACCACTCTGGACATGAACCAGGTCTTTTCTTTAGTATTTCTGTGTAAGAATACTGTTCTGTTTGCACATTGAGCTCTACGTGTTGTTTACATGTATCTTCTCTTGCATGTGATGTGTAGATTGACCACCACGAGTTCCTGGTGAAGGCGTCATTTGATCCAGTGTTGAGTGAGCTGAGGGAAAAGATGGACGCGCTGGAAAAGAGCATGCAGGCAGTGCTGAACAGCGCAGCCAGAGAACTGGGTGACTACACACACGCATAAATAACAGTGCGAGATCTGCTCCTTTAAGACTGCGCGCATGCTTCTGCTTGTTTTTTTGTTTTGTTGTCATCGTGGTAATGTTGTGTTTCAGGTCTGGATGCCGGGAAGACGGTGAAGCTGGAGTCAAATGCCGTGCTGGGGTTTTACCTGAGAGTCACCTGCAAGGAGGAGAAGAGTCTGAGGAGCAACAAGAAGTTCACCACGCTGGATGTTCAGAAGAACGGAGTGCGCTTCACAAACAGGTCCGTCTCACTGGGTGTCACGCACACAGATACCCCCCCACCCCCCACCCCACCCCCGCTCTCCTGTCAGCTGATGGTTTGTTCTGTGCACTCTCACACGTCTCCAGTAAGCTGAGCTCTCTCAATGAGGAGTACACCAAGAACAGGGAGGAGTACGAGGAAGCCCAGAATGCCATCGTCAAAGAGATTATCAACATCGCCTCAGGTGAGGAATCTCATCACATGCTGCTCCCTGCTCACACATGACCTCTTAATTACATGGCATTTTCTTGATGTGACATTTAGTAATGGATTTATCACATCTACAAAGGCCAGTAAACAGTACAGTGCTTTGAGCTTTTAAATAAGAATTGATGATAATCTTTAATCAAATATCAATCGTTGTGGCGCCTGCGGTTTCCACAATTGAACTCTGAACCACCAGGTTACGTGGATCCCCTCCAGACACTGAGCGACGTGATCGCGCAGCTGGACGCCGTGGCGAGTTTTGCCGTGGCGTCCGTCTCGGCTCCTGTGCCGTATGTTCGGCCCCGGCTGTTGGCGGACGGCCGCAGGCGTTTGGAGCTGCTGCAGGCCAGACACCCCTGCATGGAGACGGACGCAGACACCGCCTTCATACCCAACGACATCGCCTTCGTCCAGGGAGAGAGGAGCTTCTATATTATAACGGGTGTGTAGAGATGATGCAGCTAAACCTTTTTTAAAGCTCAATACTTAGTTTATTACAACTTGGGTCTCATTTGAACATTTCCACCTCAGGAGATGATGTGACGATTTGGTTTCGGTCGCAGCAGTCGGTTTCAGATGATGTAATTTTTCTTCAGATGCGGTAGAAACAAACTGGAACTCTTGAGTTTAGTTCTTTTTCTGGAATGAATTGGCTGCAAAGGTTCTGCGAGGTCATTTCTGATTTCTCACTGAAAATAATACAATGGAAATAAGACTCAAGTGGAAGTAAACAGAATATCTTTTAGCAGGGACATGGAAGGGGACGCCAGTTAAGACATTTACTGTAAACTGTTTAAAAACTGTATTTCTGTGTATTTGAACATACTGTGCCTCACCATCACACATCGCACACTTTGTACAATAGGACCAAATATGGGCGGCAAGTCGACATTCATCCGGCAGGTGGGTGTCATCACCCTGATGGCTCAGATCGGCTGCTTTGTGCCGTGCGAAAAGGCGGAGCTTAGCGTGATTGACAGCATCCTGGCCAGGGTGGGAGCGGGGGACAGCCAGGTCAAAGGAGTTTCCACCTTTATGTCGGAGATGCTCGAGACAGCTGCCATTCTGCGGTAAGAACAGACACACGCTTGTTTCACAGCTTCGCCGCTCAAAGATGACACACGTCTGCGTTCCCCCTCCAGCTCGGCCACGGGGAACTCGCTCATCATCATCGACGAGCTCGGCAGAGGCACGTCCACATACGATGGCTTCGGCCTGGCCTGGGCCATCAGCGAGCACATCGCCTCCAACATCGGCTGCTTCTGTCTGTTTGCCACTCACTTCCACGAGCTGACGGCGCTCGCGGCACTGCAGCCCTCCGTCCAAAACCTGCACGTCACCGCCCTGACCTCCCACAACACACTCACCATGCTGTACAGAGTCAAACCAGGTCTGTTGGTTAATGCAGTTCTGTGTTTTGTGCATTTCTTAGCCCTTATATGGATGTAAACTGATATACAGAAAGAACTATTTCCACTTAGATGTCTTCCTTCTACTTACTGTAGTTTTGAAAATTGTAAGAGCCATGGGAACTGGGGTTGTGCCAAGTTTGAGGTTTATACGGATTAAACAAACGAGTATTTTACTCAAGTTAAAGTACTGTTACTTTAATGTGTTGAACTACTTTCAAATAACTTCTTTGAACAATTATTACAATTATTTTGCATTTCTTTTATGAACTGATGCAAAACTAGAAAACGGAAACTAAGCAGAAAACGCTAGTAAGCAAACCTTGATTGTGTGATTTGGTCCAAGTTTCCGCAGTAGTGTTGAGCATCGTGTGGCGCTGCTCTTCTAAACTGGACTCTTGTCGGTATTAATGTGATTCAGTCTGACCCAGCCTTTAACTGTGCCTTCAGGTGTGTGCGACCAGAGTTTTGGAATCCACGTTGCCGAGTTGGCTTGCTTCCCGCCATCGGTGGTTGCCATGGCAAAGGAGAAGGCAGAGGAGCTGGAGGAGTTCCAGGAACCAGCGGGAGGGAATTCAGAGCCGGAGGAGGAGCCTGAGGCCAAGAGAAGACGGACCGACAAACAAGTAGGGTGCAGTGGCAGGCAAAGATACTGCAGACGTGTCATATTCTTAGATTCAGTGTCACACTTCTCAAGACGTCTCGTCTTCAAGTTTTCTTCAGTATCAAATCCAGTGATGGTTGTCTGTACAACGTACACAGGAAGAGGACAAAGCATTATGGGAAGTGTAGTTCAGACATTGGGAGTGTGATTATTCCCCATGTCAAATAAAATAAAATTTAACAAATGAGTTCATCTGACCGCTTCAGTTTTCAGGATTACATGTTTTATCCAACAGCTGCAACAGTTTGAGATTATTGTAAAACTGATGTACTGCTTGTTTTTTTAGGTGGGGGAAAACCTGATCCAGGACTTCCTGGAGAAGGCGAAGTCACTTTCTGCTGCCAGCATGAGTGAAGAAGAGGTGAAGGCAGAACTCAGAAGGATGAAGCAGGAGCTTGTTGCCAGAAATAACACGTACATCACAGAGATCCTGGCACGTTGTACTCCTGTAAAAACCACTTGATTTGTAGACTCACATGTGCTCATCGTGACCAACAAAGTTCAAAGCTGTGTACTGTAGGTAACCACACCAGAGCTCTTACATTGTATATTTTTTTCAATAAAGAATTATTCCTGGAAATGCTGAGTGTTTTGTAGTTGTTGCTTCTTTGTGTTAAATGAATACAACTTCAAACTTAACACTGCATGTAAATAACTGTTCACAAGCAGCAATAAATGAGCCAACATCTTACATGTAAAAGTATGCAAGTATTAGCACTAAACTATTAAAGTGCAAACCTTTTAATGTAACTGACCAAACTATATTATGTGTAGCTTAAACTCTGGATTTCACCTGTTTCTTTGTTTACAGTCACCACATAGTATAAATACAGTTGGATCCAAAGTACAATATGTACCTCTTCCCACTAAACTAATGTTAAACTAATCGTAACATTGTAGAGTTTGACAAAATATTACTTTAAACTTCTGCAAGTCCACACAACGTGAATATCCCTGCACTTTTTACAGCACCAGAAAGCACAGACCAAAAACTGTAACCGCAAGAAACCGTGGAGGTGATTCAAACCTGGTAGAATCATTGAGCCAGCTTCAGTAAGTA
Source organism: Nannoperca obscura (assembly GCA_036024295.1). Lineage (NCBI taxonomy): Eukaryota > Metazoa > Chordata > Actinopteri > Centrarchiformes > Percichthyidae > Nannoperca > Nannoperca obscura. Next base: position 15,440 of record JAVQJL010029803.1, read on the forward strand.
CTGATATTTGTCAGAAGTGACTTTCATGTGGTACTGCCTACAGGAAGTGAGCTGAAACGTGTAGTTGTAAAACCTCATGAGTAACCATCTTGATATTTGCCTGTTTTCTAAGCAATGAAAGCCTAAAGTTTACTGGCTTCAGCTTCTTAAACATGAATATTTGCTCATTTTCTTAGTCGTTGTTAGTCGCAGGACTAATGAAAATATTTATACTCCAAATTGATCAGACTTGGTGGAATTGAGCCTGAAACTACTGAAGGTTAGGAGTTACCTGGAGTTTTTGACCAATTGAGGCCTGGTTTCCTCTATATTTTATGGCAACGTAATTAAGACAATATGTTTTGAGATTATAAAACTGTCAATAGGTTTGCCATGTCTCTAAACAATCTGTGCCCACTGAAAATAACCAGCAACATCTCCTCAATTTGACAACGGTCACTTGTACATTAATACAGACGCTGTAACGGATGCAGATAAACCTGCACCTTTCAGCAGCTTTTTGTTTGATAAAAGCAGGGATTTATTGGCATTTTTTGCAAAATGTAAATTTCAGCACAGTCAGTGAACGTAAAGACAGACACCTCTGATCTAATAAAGTTTTATTTTCTTAGAAATGGCCAGTTTCCTGTTTTCTTTTTTTGTCTTTCTAAGAAAGTATACCCCTTTTTGAATTCCAACTAGCATCTACGTAATGGTTATTGAATACTTCACAATATATTAAGTCTAGATGTTATGGTACATGCATACGATTCAGGCTGCATGAGGAGCCACAGTCACCACGATACACGGGGGAGGGGGGGGGGGGACGGGCGGGGAGGGGGTGGGGGTGGGGAGGGTAACTGCAGAAGGACTCTTCAGTTCCAGTTCCAGGAGCTCCAACGCCTCCTATTGAAACCCTCTCCACAAAACACTGACTGCATCAACTTATAAACATACATATACACACACACACACACTCACCCAACTTTCACTGAACACAACACACATTGACACACTCACATACACACCTTTATACAACTGTGGAGCCCCTCCATCTGCCATTTCATCTAATATACTGGAGAGGGTTGTTAGTGTTTAAACAAGATTCTCTTTCACAGAAAGAACTTCACCACTGGGACGTTTGAGGTTCTGCAGTTTTCCTGGGTGGGAGGAGGGATGCTAACCAAAGAAAAATAATAATTATAATAATAATATATAATAAAATAAAAGACATTCAAATACAGTCAGCTTTTTGCTTGAAAATACAAAACTACATGAGAAAGCATTGAAATAAAATCCATTGATCAGAACATTTTTTTTTTTTTAAAAAAGCCCAAGTGCTCCATCACACACACATTCTTGCTCTTTATCCACACACAACAGAGCAAAATTCGCCCATCCGTTGCCTAGTTACAACTGCCTGGGCAGCCAATAGGGATGGCAGCTGCGAGGAAGCAGGAAGTCTCTTTTGACAGCAGTTCTTGTGAAGAAGAAGTTCTGAGGATTAATGGCGTGGGGATCTTCACGCGCTGCCAAATGTGGCGCAGGCCGCCGTCAGCAGCCGCCCTGCAGAGCCCTTCTCTTCCCGTCTTCTCGTCTACAGACTGCAATAACAAATACTCGCGTGAGGAATCTCTTGTGGCCGTTGTGTGAGTCTACCCTCCGCTCCACTGCTCTCTCTAGTGGAGTCTTCCTCTGCAGCTGCGCCAGGAAGCTACTTCCTCTGCAGCCTCTTTCACCTCGAGCCCGACTGAGAGCGCCGCAATCACAGAGTCTCTCTGGGTCCTTATGGCTGCAAGTGGATGTGCGTATGGAACGGTGTGTGTCTATATATATTTATATATGAGTGTGTGTGTGTGTGTGTGTGAGATGTAATGTGTATATATATGCTTATGTGAGACTGTAACTAGACCGGGAGGAAACCTTCAGTTATGTTGCAGCGTGTTGGACTCGATGGGCGGCGCCGAGTCATACAGAGTGTCTGTGTCGTGTGTGGGCTCTCCGGCCAGCGTGCACGGGTTGGACAACGTTCCCGCTCCGCAGTCACAGAAGAACCTAGAGGAACCAGACATCAGGGGTTAGGAACCCTTCAAGTACATGAAACTGTTCAACTACACTGGTTAGTTTGCGAACGGCATTTTTCAGATCCAAAAATATGTTAAGTTTTTTTTGTATTAAAAATGAACTCAGTTGGTACATCAGAAAAAAAGAATGTCTCACCGATCGTGCCGTATAAACTCTACATCATGCCCTTGGTGGCATTTTTTGATGCAGTTTACACAGATGGCGTTCCTATCTGTTGTATTACAGGTGTGACATCTGGAGAGACAACAACAAAAACTAATTTACACAAACAAGACAAACGGGAGACAATTCCTTATTTCTGCATTTGGACAGTTACTAATCTATCTGGGCATTTAACCGTTTCTTAAATGTAGGAGTGAAACTAATTATGTTCATCATTGATTAATCTGCTGATGGTTGTCTTGATCAGTTGGTTAATTGTCTGGTCTACAGAATGAAATTCCCAAAGAAATTAAAAGATAAACATGTATTATTCTGAAGCTCGTATCTGTCGCCGTTTACCTGTAGAAGTCGTGCATGGGGTAACTGGTGTAGCTGGAGATCTTGTAGAGACACTGTCCTCTGCTCACTGCCTTCTCAATGGCATCTTGGTTATTCAGAATCTTGTTATCTGACAGAGGAGGGACAGGAAGTGAACACGAGAGCGATTAGAAAGCAGATCCAGCCGGCCGGTAAGCAGCTTTGTTGTCTGCACAAAGCACACCGTTACCTTTCATGGTGACGTTGACTCCCGAGGCCAGAAACAGGCCTCCAAAGCGATTGTTGAAGATCTGGTTGCCCTCCAGCGTTGCTGTGGCGTGGTTAGTAATTTCAATACCTGGAGCAGAAAAAGAAAATCAGCACCAAGTAGGCGATAAAACAGACATGCAATCTGTGAACACGTGGAGTCGAGGAGAACGGCTCACCTGCAGCGAAGCCATCAAAAATGCGGTTCTTGCGGAGGATGGGGTGGCTGTTGGTGCTGATCAGCACGCCGGCCTGAGCGTTCCTGAAGATGTCGTTCTCTTCCAACAGACCTGCAGAGAGAAAGATTCACAGCTCAAACTGGAGATCGACAGGAGCAAAATCACAAGGAACAAACACTAAGTCTATGTGAATCTAAACACTGAAGTTCGGCAGGTTGACTGTAATAAGGTTCTACCAACAAGGAAGAACATGTCTGAAGCTGTGTGATATCCGTCTTCAGGTCAAACCAAAGACTTGCAGCGACATGAAAGCGGTTTTGCAACAGTGTGAAGTGGCAGTGAGTCTCGGCTCGACTCAAGCCGGATGAAGGCGCCACCGTCTCCATCACTAACCTCTTTCATATTTGAAAGACACTACAAATTACATCCAGCTACAAAAAACAGAAAAGGCTGGAAGCTAGAAGAGAAGCGCAGAGTCGTCGTTATGGAAACGCCGTGTCTCGTCACTCTGAACCGGACGAAGACGCTGCAGATCGTGTTGCGGTACCTCTGCCTCCATTGAAGATGCAGATGCCTCCGTCTCTGCCGTCGTGAATCTTGTTTCGTCTCAGTGTGGGATTGCTGTCCGTCTTGATCCACACCCCGGCCATGGCGTTGTCAAAGATCTCATTGTCCTCGATGAAGCCCAGACCTGTTGAGTTAAACCAGAGGGATTAGACGAACAAGCACGCGAACGCTGCACACGAGAAAACAAGTGAGAAACACACACCTGAGTTGTAGACTAGAATCCCTCCATTCTGGCCTCCCCATATCTTGTTGCGCCTGATCTTTGGGTTGCTCCCCGTCCTGTTGAGATTCCAAAATATTAATTTGAGTTAAATTAATAAATACAAAAATCAGTAACGTGCTAAAGCTTTTACGTTGAACCATCAGGTTTAAAAAGGTGAACACGCTGCAGGGAATCGTTACCTTATTTGTACACCAGAGTACATGTGGTTGTAGATGTCATTGTCTTCCAATACACCGTGCCCGTTGTCATAGAAATACACACCAACCTGAAGGAACACAAGAAAAGATTATACAGATGTTGTTAAAGAGGTTAACGGGCATCAGTAAGCTTCTTATCTCACATTTACACAACTGGAGTAGCTCAGGTGCTAATCGCACTCTAAGACCTCACTTGGGATGTTTAAATGAACCTTTGACACCGTGCAATCTAATCTCCCTGTTGCCAAGAACACGATTAACAGTCTATCCCTGTCATGTAGTCTTATATCTAAAGTTCTACTATACTGTACACTTGCCTGTGATGTTTACAAGTGTCAAACTATCACCAGATTCCTTAAGAATCCAAGAACCAAGTTTAGGAGTTCAAAACAAAAGCAAGATACAAATTCGATAAATGTTCAATAAAAATTATTCCTATCATTAAAAGCAATAAAAAGACGACATCACAGGGGATCGGGCTGATGATGATGATGTCGTCTGCTAAAACCAGCAGGAAGCCGAGCTGCTGCGCTCTGAACTAGTTGGAGGCGAGAGAGTGACTTTTGGTTTACGCCAGAAAGGAAGTTACAGAAGTCCCGTCTGGAGAAAATGAGTGCACGAGTGACTTTTTCCAGGTCAGAGTGTGAAAGCACAGAGCAGTATCGTTACCACTCAAATCAAAATGTTATATGGTTATAGCAGCTTATACGGTGTCACAGGAAATTAAGAAGATTTATCTGGGCGTTATATAAGTTTCATGTGGGCAAAGTGTGACCGTGTTTAACCCTGTTCGTTTTACCTGTTTGCCGCTGTGGATGCGGTTCTTGCGCAGGACAGGAGTGCTGCCTGTGGTCACCCAGACTCCAGCCAGTGTGTTGCTGTAAACCTCATTCTCCTCGATCACCCCCTGGCCTTTCTCATGCTGAAACACAAAAGGGGATCAGGTCTCAAAACCCTCTAAAAGTGGGGAGTTTAAGCCTTTATTAAAAACTGAAAAAAGAGAAGATCCATACATGCTGGAAAGGAGATGTATTTTAACCAAGTACCACACGGACATTCAGTATCTGCTGGTAAACTGAGGAGTATTTACCACATAGATGCCCCCATGCTGTCCATCATGGATCTTGTTGTGCCGTACAATGGGGCAGCTGTTGGTTCGGATCTGGATTCCCGCCAAGGCGTTGCCATAGATATCGTTGCTCTCTATCAAACCCCGTCCGTCTCCAAATATGTACACCCCTCCTTGGTTACCGTTGAAAATAGCGTTTCCTCTGGACAGAAAAAAACGGTCAGTATCTTGGAATAAACATGAGATCAGATTTCCTTCACAGCCAGGTGTATTTTTCATGGTCCATGTTGACTTTTACATCGCACACCGTTTCAAATGTCATTTTGCACCCAACCACTACAAACGCCGTCCCGTGTGAAGTGTGTGTCCTCACCGTATCGTAGGGTCACTGTTGGACGTGATCCACACACCAGCAAAGTTATTGGCATAGATTTTGTTCTCTATAAACTGCCCCCGCCCCTTCTCGTGGACGTAGATGCCTCCCGTCTGGCCGTGGTGGATCTCACAGCGCACCACTGTGGGGTTGGCGTAGGCCTTCACCTCGAAGCCGGCTATACGGTTTCTATGGATGTTACAGTTCTCAAAGTAACCCTGAAACCGAGGAGAGGACAGATTAGATGGGCTGCGATGTTTCTTCTAGTAAAAATGGATGACGGGACATAGTGGTTGTGTCTTCACCATGCCGTGGTCAAAGGTGAACACCCCAACATCCCGTCCGTGGTGGATGTGGTTACGTCTAATGATGGGGTTGCCGTGGTTTTTCACCCAAATCCCCGCTAGCGCATTGTTGCTGATTTCATTGTCTTCATAAATGCCCTGGAAGAGACAACGAGACTTGAGTTGGAAGCAAAGCCTGTATGGACGCTTGTGCACTTGTGGCAAACTGTCAAGTGTTTGTGGTGAGGCAAGTTATTTTTACCTGTGCGTGATCTGTAATGTACAGTCCTACGTTCTCACAGTCACTGATGTTGCAGTGTTTGATGGTTGGACACGCCCCCTGGCCACTCACACACACAGCTGATCCCACTAAACACAGAAAAAAACAACGGCGTCACATACAGTAGGGCTCAAAGTAATGATCACCTGCGTTACCAATAAACCCGCAGTCAAAGTAAAATACAAGTATTCAATCTAAAGTGACTTGAAACAAGAAAAGCAAGCAAATACTTACAGTTGAGGAGCTGAAACCAGCTAATGTGATTTTATAAACTAATTGACACAAATGTTTATTCTCGCTGCCGTCATAAATCTAGTACACATGCACACACACACACAAAACGTGAAAACTGTCAGAACCAGAGTTATCTGGAGTCCTCAATAAAACATATCTAAATTGTATTTAATTGCATTCAAATTATTCTCATAACCAAATAACACACGTTTTACAGCCAGAAAACCAGCACTGATGGCCAATACATGCAGAAACAGTAATAGTGGCAATACTGCACTCATTAACACATTTTTTTACAGTTATGATATTTAGGTAGAAGTCACTTCCACACACTACAAGAAATACAATTTATTAATGATAAAAAGGTGACGTGGCCTCAATCAGACAATAACTAAAAGACACTAAATCACATGACCCAGGCTTAATTGAGAAACTAAGCATTAACCCACGAGAGGGAGTGTTATATTTTGCAATATTATATTAGCAGTGACTTCTCCAGATTCCCCATAGCTGCTGTCAAACAACCCGAGAGAACAAACTGTCACAATAAAAGTAGTTACCAAAAGATAGACAGAGAAGACATATTGAACACACCGAGCATTAATTGATTAACCAAATGAGGGACACTGAGTAGTTCTGAAAAACAACACAGAAACACATACACCTGTACAATATCACGTAAATAATAATACAGGAGCCCCGAAGTAAATGCTACTGTTGTGATGCTAATGTTGCATCTGTAAACAAACGTTCAGCTGTTACTTTTTATGGCTGTACAGGCGTTCGTGTTATTGTAACAATAAGTCAGTGTGTGTGTGTGTGTTACCTGTGCACGTGGAGCGGATGATGCAGTGGTCGATGTTGGGGCTGCAGTTGACTGTGATCTCCAGACAGTGGTGGGCGTTGTGGTGCTGCGCTGACTTGTCATCGGGATTAAACTGACGAGAAAGAGAGAGAGGAGCAGCAGAAGTCAGACAGCGGCAACACATCAAGCTTCTTTTCCACCCACAAGCATCCACACCGGACTCTCTACACCAGGCATTAGGCACTAATACTCGTAGTGGATATCATCAGGAAACAGTGTTTATGTCTTACACTTCAACAGACATGAAATAATTTACATTCTTGAATTAAAACAGACAACCAACGTAGGTGTTTTGGGTCTTTGGACTGAACAAATGACACCTTCCATTGGTCCAAACATAACCTTAAATCCTGCAGTGCGCAGTGTAACTGGTGTTGCATTGTAAAAAACATCAGTTGATTAACAACTGAACAGGATTCCGATCTGAAAGGATCGACAAAGCAGCAAAACGTCTCTTACAGGTTGGTCACAGTTTCCCTTTACATTTTCTAGATGACCACACTTTCATTTTGTAATCAGGAGGCTGTGAGCATCGTTAAGACCTCTGTTTGTTGTTTGACTCATTTGGGATTCTTGCTTAATTACAGCATGTTCTCTTCAAGCCACACAGAAACCCAAGAGCCTCCACTTGGGAAATCATTTTTATCCCCTGCTTTCCCACTGTGACTTCATGGCGCTCGACAGTGGGGCTCTGTGATGTGACTATAAAACAGGGTCTTTATTCACAGCCGGTCTTCAAGTTTGTTTGAAAAGACGCAGACAGTTGAGATCTGTTTACCTTGATGGTCATGTATCCCACATAGGCATCCTCGGAGCCCTCCATGAAGACAAACGTTGAGTCTCTAGTATTCTCTATCACCACCTTGTCTGCTACTTTACCAGGAGCTGAGGGGGGAGCAGAAAAAATCATCAACGCCCTCATACATATGGACATGGACAACCCCAGCTGAGAGCGTAGGGATATATTGATTGCGTAAGTATTTTATAGGAAAGGCAACATGCTTACCTGCACCAATCATGGTGATGGGGGACTCTATATAAATCCACTCGTCTGTATAGATGCCAGAGTGGACGAAGATTAGACCGTCAAAGTGGGCCTCTTGTACTCCACCCAGCGCATCCTCGATGGTGTCATAATACTGCGGGAGAAAGGAACAAACACTTAAGACACCTGTAATTCACCAGAAGGCCCTTTGGAAAAGCACGCAGGTGTTTACATTAGCTGTGCTTTGCATAAATGTCAGGATTCCACTTCAGCTGTGGAGGTCTGACTTACCAGCATGTTCTCTCTGCCTTTGTATCTGCCAGGGTTACTGTAGAAATGCTCAGCAAAGCCTGGTTTTACATGAGCACCTTTGTACTGCAACACAGAAGACATCAAACATGAACATGGCCCTAATACAACCTGGCATCGCGCTAACCTTCTCCAACAGGAAACACAGCAACAATGTTTGACTTTAAAATCTTGTTTCTTTAGCTGCTAATGTAAGTTTTTTGAAAGAAAGCACAGAGCAAAGAAAATGTGCTACAGGGTGCTATAAAATATGACACAGTGGTGCCCGGCCCTTTTGGCCTGTAACCCTTTAAAAACAAATCAATGTTTACTTGATGACCCTTTGATGCCCGTTGCATACATCTACTTGTTGTGAACCATTCAAAACACTGATTTTTGTTTCAGCTGAAGGGGCAAGATTTTCCAAATTAAAAAAGAGAAAAAAAAACACAGGAAAAATCTGAAAAATAAAACAAATATTGTAAAACAGAAACGTGTTATTTGTGGTTAACCATCTTGCGACCCCCGAATCCCAATTAAGGACCCACTGGCGTCCATAAATATATGCAACCCACAAACCAGCCACCACAGCCCGATGCAGAGGTACAACATTTGTCAAAATTTTCAGGGTGAGATGCAACAGCAAAACACTGCATTCTTTTATTTCTAGACATCACAATTACAAGCCGCTAACAGGAAGGAGAAAGACTCCTGCAGAAACTCAAGAGTTCGTTACAATAAACAAACTGTGATTAATGTTTTCACTTTGAATTGTCCTGCTGCATTATAATTAATAAAGCAAACCTGTTTGTCTCCCATCAGCCGGAGGACTGTGATATTTAGTCTGAGCAGAGCCTTGAGTGGACTCAACTAGATAATGAGATAAACTCCACAGTAAGGAATTTTACACATGCTATTGTTGACATAGCCTTAGAACAACATTGTAATCACATGTACACATATTAAACGGCTCTGCCTGTGGATGAACTGAAAGCACTCACTGTGAGACTGAGCTTCTGACAAGCGGTGTATATGCGCCCCAGACAAAACAAGCCAAGAAACAGCATTTCTGTAATTCTGATAGAGCGGCTCGTTTCCAGGAAATAATGACATGAGAATAAACACAAGCACTTCAGTAAAAGCCCTTTTATATTTATTTGTTAATACAACTGCTTACTGATGCTTAATCAAGCACATTTTCTAAGTGCTTCTCCGTGTTATATAGTCAAGAGATAGCTACGCTTTCTTCTCTCCCCATACATATTGTGACTTTTCAAAAATAATGATAGAGGCATTGATTTGCTTCCTAATGTGCAAAGTCTTTACAGGCACTCTTTTCCTCAGGTCAGATATTATTACCCCAGTTGCATGGATTTTATTGCAAAGCCATATATGACTTTGCATAACTGCACATTACTTTTAAATATACAGAGAAAATGTAAGGAGACAATAAAATAAACCACATCTGTGCAAAGATATTGATGCACATATGAGGACACTTTCTTCTTCGTGATAAAACAAAAACACACAGAAAAAATTAGGGCGGACTTACCAGCTGTTGGAAGCTCTCCTTCCAGGGGTTTGGGTGCTCATGCTCCTCTGGGCTGACCTGGTAGAACCTGCCTGACTCGGGGTGCATCATGGGACGTGTGTATTCAAACACCTCCATGTACAGACGCTTCCTAGAATATTAAAAACACTGCATCAATACATTTCAGTTGTCTGTCTTTTAATGACGATGATATTAAAAACAGGAACAGACACGTTTCCATCTCTTCAGCAGCACTGACCATAGGATGGGGTCATTGGCTAGCTGGCTGAATCTCTTGCAGACACAAGCTGCCTGACAGAGGTCCTGTTCCAGTAAGTAGGAGAAGATCTTCAAAACAACCTCATCTGGAAGCTTCTGCTGCAGATATTGCTCTGCTGGGGCTGCTAAAAACACACAAATAAACACACACACACACACACACAGACACAATGTAAGCTTTAGGAAAAATTCTTTCACTCAGAGCACATTAAATGATGAAGTCATGCTATTTAATGGCTTGCAAAATAATAGGATTTACCAGCACACACACACAAAAAAATCAATAAAGATTCACAAAAAACAAAAAAGCTAACACTCTCCTTGCCCCAGTTGCGGAGATTTAACACACACCTGGCAGGTCGTGGCTCTTACCGGACACTCGTGCCCGCTTGGCTCTATGGCCAAAGGCCTCTGTTGATGAAGTGGAAGCTCCCTGTAAAAGAGGGGAAATAGGATTTCAACTTTATGCCAAGATTCAAGCACTAAGTAATCAACTTGGAAATGTACTGCTATGTCCCAAAATGATTTTTCCTTCAGGAGGAGGACAGAATCAATCAGCAGCTCTCTCTAATTCACACACAAGCATAGACACACACAAGTCGGTATGGATGCACGCTGCAGTCAATGCACAAGAAAATGCACTCAAATGTTTCAGTCTAACCTCCATTGGGCCCTTGCTGGGGCAGGCAGAGGCGGTGGCAGAGGCAGCAGCGGTTCTCTTGGGAAGCAGGGTCTTGCGTCGAAGCTGGTAGGGACTGTTCTGAGCTCCTGGACCGGACTCCTCAATAGCCATCTCTGCTGCAGCGGCTGCAGGAGCCTCCTCATCTGGACAGAAAGGATAACAGATTTCCTACACACACACCATTTTCTTAACAGACACTTCAATGCACAAAGCTGCAGTGTAGAACAAGGCCATGCAAAAAAAATGGATGGGTATTTCTCTAAGATGCACGATGATCTATCTTTTGCTTAGTTACACATGTAAAATGTCGCCAGTAATTGTTGCAAACAATTAAACCGCTGACACTCCTTAACATTAATGACACAATGGTGTTCATTCAGCTCACATGCTGTATTCACACTGCGCAGGCTAACAGACAGGGTAATAGTTGGTAAGGCAGACAAAGGTTAGGGATTGTTAATGGCAGATGCACCTCCTGCAGCCACATTACCCGTCTTTCATGTTTACAGTCGGTCATTTCCAACTGATTTCGGGCACTGTGAAACTGTCTCTGGATCCTATATGAGCAGAATCAGGCTCATCTTCTATGGTGCTGTCAAATTAAGGGCCGCAGATGAAGTCGATCAGACGTGCGGCTAATGGCTAAAAACTGAACTGCGTAGCTGGCAAATCCGCGTTGTAAACAAATCGAGCTACGGCAAACAGTCCCCGCGAACAAGGAAGGGGATATAGGTTCACTCCGCTAGCTACGTTCGCTTTAAACTACAGTCGCGAGCACAGAAAACGCACACCCAAATCACACCGTATCATATATCACAGCTGATCTGTGTGGCCTCTTGAAGCCGGGGCAGCTAGCTAGCATTGCCCCCATTCGCTGCTAATGTTTTGTTAACGTTACACCCCAAAAATGGCAGTCCAAAGACACCGCAGATTTACACCCTCGGAATCGGTAGTGACAGCTGGGAATGCAACGGCCGAGCAAACACGCAGATTGTGGTTAAAGCGTTTGAAGTCGACCCTTTTGCCTCCAGCTGAGGTTACCAGAATACGACCTATTAATGTTGACCGTATAGCTACATACGCATTACGTTAGACGAAGACAACCCCCAACATCCACATAACCTAGTAAGCTAGCTAGCGGTATTAGCTAGCCCAATCACTCAAGCCAAACAAAGCGCGGCCTGGCCTAAGCCACAGAGCAAGAAGCCTCGGGTTTTCCTGCTGAACCCACCGTCTTTAGGGGAGGAGAACAGGCTAGTAGCAAAGCCCGAGGAGTCATGTAAATACTTATCGCCTGACACGGCTTCGTCTTAAATCATTAGCTGACCGGGGCCTAGCTTACCTCTATCCCCGTTGTTCCGTTCGGGCTGCACGGGGCGCGGCCTCGACACTCGCCTGGGTCTCCTGTTGGTGGCTCTGACGGAGTTCATCTGGGGAGTTGGTTGTTGAAAAATAGACTGCTATCCTCGACCGCCCGCTTCTAAATTTAGCCCTCGACCCAAACTACCACCCGGACAGCCTTTTCCCAGATACACCCAAACAATTGCGATCAAAAACCCGCTGGTATTTGGGGTGTAATCGCTTTTTTTCCTCCGTGGTGTTACAGCTCCCCCCGTATCGCTGCTCGGTGCCAGCTCCGTCTCAGTCTGTAGCAGGAGGAGCCATTAACCCACACGGGAAACAATCGCGAGAAAAAAAAAGAGCAGAGTGCCCGTTCGACAAATCATATCTGGCGTTGTAGAATTTGCTCATGCAGCAACCAATCAGGGGCTTCGTATCAGACCACTTGACAAACCTTCTGTTGGGGTTCGGGATCGGTCAAGCTGCGATTTGATCAATGCATGGGCAGAGCAATGGACTCAAAAGTAATCAAAATAATGTACATTTTGCAGCCCTGTTGTAATACATAAGGACTAAGCTACATGTTAGTGTATTTTGTAGCAGTGTGCCACATTGGCAAGAGATATACTTTAATGGTAAAAGAACAATCGCTATCACTTAATTAAGATTAATTATTGCATAACCTTGAATTTGTCAAATTGTCTCCCTATCCAATTGAGGATGGACATTTATCATTTGTCATATATCAGTAAAGAAAATGAGTGTTTGCAACATACTGAGCATATGGAGAGCAGAGGGATATGATGCAGCAAATGTTTGTATGTTGTATGTTGTTTATATACGTTTTCATACTGTAAAATCTTAAAATGAAATGGAAACGTGAACGTTTAAGCAGGGGACATAGGGGAGATAGAGCATGCTAGGCGGAGGCAGATACATTAGTAAATGGGATAACACAAAGTAACATTTAAAAGCATTTTTAAAGTACATTTTTACGATTCTATTTAAACAGAGAATAGTTAACTGGGGAATTGAAAGATCTTTTTGTCCTTTTTTATTTTTATATTGAATGCATGATTTAAATACACATTGAATTAATCTATTTAAACTGAAACGTCATCGATTTATTAATAATTTATTATTAAACACGGAAAAAGTCGTCTGTAACAATTTTTGTTGCAGTATCACTGAAATAAATTTTAACTCACATGATTGCAAGCTGACACACAACTACTGTCTCTTTTCCCCCAACCTTTCAGGAGGTGAGTGTTTGAGTCTAAAATGATGGGTGCAGTATCAGCTTGGTCAGTATTGTTTTGTATTTGCACCAGCAGAGGGCATTGTTTGGCTGCTAACGATTACACTATTATCTCAAAGTACTTTCATTCAGATTGATTCGTTACTGTCCTCTGCAGAAGACATTTGTTTTAACAGTCTGTACATAAAATAACATTCACAACAAGGTATACATAAAAAAAACAAGTTTATTTAAGGCAGTTATAGCGGAGGACACAATTAAGGACACAACATTACACAGAGACTGTTTTGTTACATAGATACAAGGATATATCAGGAGTTAGATTTTATGCCATTTCCTTTCATCACATTTTGTTCAGTCTGAGGTGTAGTACAGGATGTAATCCACTAAATGATTCATAGTGCTTGGAAAAAAAAAATCAAGGTTAACACATCTACTGTATATGTGAGAAAAAATATAGTATTGACAGAGTGGCTTTTGCATTATTCTATGTATATATATTCCCATTTTAACACAATCATCCTCATACAGGGTTTTTAAGATCCTGCTGGTTGGATATTATTATTTTTATCCCTTTTTTAGGTCCCCTATTTTAGTTTTCAGTGGAGGGGTAGGAAAAATAGAAAGAGAAATGGGTGTGACATGCAAAAAATTAAGGTCAACAGAATGTCCTGAATGTTATTACTTTACATACTTTTTTCTAAAAAAGGTGCAAAAAAAAACATATGTGAGACAATGAGGTTGCCCAAGCAATTGTACACTGGAAGTACAAAGTTGTGATTCACAACAACAGATTTATTGTTGCCGTAAGATACTGCCTCACAGTAGACACCTCTCATAGCAATGACAGCAGCACAACTTGGAGGAAAAAAACTCAGTGGTTTTTTTCTGCATCCCCCAATGTGTCACATTATTCCACAGAGCTCTGTGTGGAGACTTTAAAGATCGTCAGCACTGCATGTTCTATTGTCTGCAGGAGCAGGTGAGGAGAAGGAGTTCTTCAGTGCTGAGCTGCAAAGCAACATCTCACTGAGACTGTTAGTCTGAACTTGAAGTCAGTCTTTCTCAGAAATTATTCCTGATTATTATTCCTTGTTGTGGCAGTGATGCAATCTTGTTTGCAACTGTTGTCTGTGTATAACCCTTTTTTTAGATAATAGTGATTGATGTCTCTGTTTTGTTTTATTGGTCTGTTTTTATGAAGACATGTTAGGAATTGTTGTTCTGTTAAAACACAACTTCCGCATTAATGCATGTTTTTTGTATCTAAAACCATTTTACATCACACTGAACTGTTAGTTTCTGTTGAGAGAGAGAGGGTGGCTGTACACTACCGTTCAAAAGTTTGGGGTCACATTGAAATGTCCTTATTTTTGAAGGAAAAGCACTGTACTTTTCAATGAAGATGACTTTAAACTAGTCTTAACTTTAAAGAAATACA